>OMNM01013333.1:6801-22113 GCA_900302745.1 Parablennius parvicornis | reverse complement strand
AAACTTTAAACTTTTTTTTTTTTTTTTTTTTTTTTTTTTTTTTTAATATAGAAACTTGGAAGTATGCTTAGCCCTCTCAGAATAATCCTTTGGAGAGACAGCTGAGCACCAGCAACATAAAACTTGCATGATAAAGACCTCGGATGACCACTGCTGCGGCTTGCAAGTAGCCCCCGGAGAGTAGTTGGAGCGCCATATTTCTGATGGCCGCACCATCAGGGGAGATGACACACGGCCATGTTTGGTGTAGATTATCCAGCTGGGATCGTGTGTGTGCAGGGACAAATGTGCCATTAGCTTGTGGGCTCTCACTGGAGATTTGAAAGGCCGGAGGAGTTTGCCATGCGTTTGTTTATTCATGTTGCATGAATAACGAGAGAAAATGGGCGACTGTCACTAAGGCTGACGGAGGGAGAAGAGTGCGTCAGTGTCCAGAAATCTAATCACTGAGTGTTTTGATTGTATGACACAATGTGAAATATTCATTTTATGGCCTTAAGATGCCAGCAAAGGAACTAAAAATATTAATCTTACATGCTGACAAGGTGTTTTTTTGTTTTTTTTTAAATGAACTTAAAACAAACTGAAAAGAGAGAATAGTTGTTGATTCAAGAATCTTTACATGTGGAGAACTCTGCTCCGACTACATATAATAATGAGCCAATTGACGTGGCCCTTAAGAAATAAACAATCTTTGGATATATTTTTTGACACTTTGAAAAATTAGCATATCCAAAGCTGTTAATGCTGCAAACAGTGCTGAAGCAATGCAAACGATGTATCGCTGCTTAACAGAAGTTATTCATGAACATATCTGTTGAATTCCTATAAAGACTCTCATGACATGTCAATGGGATCAAATACATTTCCAGTTCTGATGGATAAGCGAGCATTAGTTCAACTTTGTTTAAATTTAGATATCGTCTTCTGGTGCATCATCGTTGAAGCTGCGAGAAATAATTTGTCATTGTTCTCGGGCTGCCGATCTCAATTATTTAGTGAGAAATCAACCAATTTCTGCTCAGGGTGTATGTCTGACTCTGATATTTGAAAACAGCTGCACTTAAAAAAAACAACCCTGAATTTATTACCGTGTGAAAAATAGAAGTTATGAAAAACTTTGGGATGATGATGAGAGGTTTTATATGTTTTACAGTCCTCTATGCCCCCGTATGACCTTCGAGTTCCTCTCCGTAAAAAGCAAATTCTGTATAGAGGGAGAAAATGTTCTCTATAAAAATATGGTCCATCAATATAGTGACAGCGGTATCTTAGTATCTGAAAGCAGTATCAAAGTTATTTTCCAATGAGATGACTTTTAAAAAGAGCTGAAGACCTCCTCTTCCATTTGCCGACTCCGACAAGTCACAATCAAGATTTGATTAAGTTTCCAAATATGTTTTTATTTTCTTTTGTTTTAACGTGTGCAGTGTGGAGGGTTGTATTACAAAAAAACAGTTTAAACTAGTGGCTTGAAGTTCAAATTACTATGCTATTTCTAAGTGTTTCTGGCATTTCTGTGTACACAGCAATCATTTGTAAAATTGCCATCTGAGAGTAAAACTTTCCAAAACATGAAAGTTTTCAGCCGATAGTTTTAATGTGAACAGGGCCTGAAGACATATGTCAGACAAAACTGTAGCTTTGAACATGGTAAACATGATTAACAGACACGACAGAATTACACCAAAATTGGCTTTTCTGCAACTCCCGGGCACACTTTGAAAACTTTCCTTTACACCAGCTGAAATACAAATCCACATACTTCAACTTGTCTTTGGTCACTGAGGATGACTGCTGAAAATAATAAATAGATTGAAATAGTCAAAATAAAACATAATGGATCGGGTACAATGGTCCCAGACTCTCTGTTGAGAATCAGTGACATAGAAGGTGCAAACAATAGTGTGAGGAGAGACTGTTTGTTCAGGGTGACGCAACAAAGTTCGGATCTGTTCAAAGTTTTATTACGAGTAAAGGTCATTGAGGCAGACGAGTCTTTGGAGCCGACAATACATTTAGAATAGCAAGATTTTTTTGGGGTTTATTTTTCTTAACTGTGAAATGTGAAGGTTGTTTGACTTCCAACAAACTTGATGTAAGACGTTTAAGAACCAGGTAACACAAGTATTGCAAGGATTACAGGCGGTGGATACCTTGCTGGGAACCAAGTTTTATTTCTTTTCTTTTTTTTTTTCTGAAGATGTTAAAACGAATGACAGTGAATCAGCGTGAAGTATTAACATTGCATTGTTATGTTTGTGTCCTCTCCAAAACATCACTCGGATTTTCATAAGAGTTCATGAGCTGTTTGTATGTTTCTATTGCTTCGTAATATAGACAACAAACAAATCTAGAGCTCAGGGAGGCAAAATGTCACCAAATGTAACCTATATATTTTCCAATCTGTTTTTAATAACATGGACAGGACCTGGCTACCATATTAAAAAAAAAACATCCACAAAGAAGTCATGATGTTGCAGTTACCTAGGAAGCAACTTGTCTCTGTAAGGCAGAGACAGACTCGCCAGGGTTTCAGTCACTGTTTGTGCATTCAGTGTGTACGGCCCTGCATCACCACATCACCACAGGTCAGGAGCTATGGCAGGAAATGAGGGAGAAGGTAGGGGCAATGTGGAGAAATGGCCATTCTGAATGTCAAACGGGTAAATACGAAGAACATATCCAGCACGCGGGGAACATAGACTGCATGCTCAGTTTATCATAGTGGAATTGTTGCTGTTGGGAGAAGGCCATTTCATGTTGTTTCACCGACTATTGACAACGTATTTGCTCCGGTTTGCTCTTGTTTTCACCACTTTAAAGCTTCACCCAATCACTTGAAAAACACAATCTACCACAAGCAGTTTTGTGAGAGTGGTCACGTGTGTGTGCATGTGTGTGCGTACGTGCCTGTGTGTGTGTGCGCGCGTGTGTGTGTGTGTGTGTGTGTGTGTGTGTGTGTGTGTGTGTGCGTATGCATGCATTCACGCAAGCAGAAAGAGAAGTTTACCTCATCTCCCTTGATGTAACAAAAGAAAAAGAAGAAATAAGTGCAAAGTGACCTCAATTAAGATATCTAGAACCGAGAGTATTGAATTTGTGACAAAGACCTTGAGGGTTGTGCGGGTGCCTCATTTCATTTCTGGTTTTATATAATACATTTCTATTTACTCTAGTGGCCCTCCAAATGTCTCTTTCTTCGGTTATACCCTCATCCCTTTTGCTTATGGCACTCTCCATTTTCTCACTTCAAACCAGACAATGGTGTATAAGACAGGAAAGAGATTTGCTCTCATTGGAGGAGTCATCTGGCACATAATGCAATGAAAAACTGCAGAGCATATTCTTAAACAGGTCCTTATACAGTCATCAAACAATGTGGAGACGATGAAAATTGGAATAAATTGTCCTTCTGCAGGCATGAAATTGCAGAGTACATAAAGTAACTCACGGAATCACTGCAGTGTGAGAGAAGCTGCGGCTCAAGAGCTCCACAGCTCCACGTCTGTATGTGTCACAGGGAGTTCAAAAGGTGCCACACGCTCACATTAGTCTGAAAGATTCACAGCATGACAGTGTTCTGGAGTTACAGAGGGTGATCAAAGTGATTATTGTAACAAATCCTGCCCGCTCACGCGCCTTCTTCTCATCGTTTCTTTCAACTGTGTCAAGCTCAAGCTCACGTTATGCACTGTAGAGTTTTCATCCATTGTAGTCTATATAAAATGCAGAGAATTATCGAGGCAAATATCATTAAGCAGGCCTTCTGCTTGTATGGCTGTGCTCTCCTCTGCAATCTGAGCTTTGATGCCTGTGTGGCTAACTCTTTGAGACCATCCACCTGTTAGCCCAGTGCCTCCGTTCAAATCTGGCCAGAGCAGAGGGCGTAATCCATGGCTGGATGTTACATCAAAAGGCCTCAAAAGCAAGTGGGGGTTTGTTCATCACTCAAGGGCCAAGCAAACTGGTATGAGGGATAAAAATGAAACTCACATGCCGATTTATCAACGCTGTGCCGAGGATTAAAGGACTGCTAGTCCCCTGCCTGCACGCTTTGTTTTAGCCGCTCCTAAACTCCCTTTCGTCTCCCAAGATGAGCTTCAACTCTTCAGGAGAATCAGGCCTTCATCTGACTGACATCACCTTTAAATACAAAGTCCAGCATAGAAGAAAATGCATCACTTCATTCAAAGATGCTTTTCACCTTAAGGTAGGTGAAATGGTAAGGTACACGCGTGTAGGTGGGGAAAGATTTTCTCCCGTGCGACTGGTACAACTCAACCTTTACTGCCACACGGAGGAGAAAAGGGACACACCTAAACCCAATTACAAATTTTATTTATTTATTTATAAAGAAGAGATCGCCACATGACTGCTGATACAAAAAAATGACAAACACTCATCTCCACCACCACCACTTTACGTTTTTTTTTTTCTGAACACAGCCATGTTCGCACTCGTGTGTCTCGTCCTATGTGGGATTGCATCCCTTTGTTTTGTACCAAAAATCCATATAAAGTACCTACTGAGCTCAGCAACAAAATTCTTCATTGCAGAGTGGTTTGGGGTGGGGTGGTGACCAGACCTATATTAAAAACTGCCAGAAGAGGAGACAGCTGTCCCAGCCCACGTTCTTATGTGATCTCTGCTTAGGGAGCAGGCTGGTATTCCAAAGCCTCATCTGAAAACAAATTAAAGAGGATTAGAGGCTGCCAGTGCAGCTCCTCTCTCCTCTGTTCTGCGGAATAGAGCATCCCGCTGACCAAAACCGTGACCTTCACATCGACTTCCTGTTCTGAGTACAGGTGTGACACAGTAAACATTTAGGTCGGCGTATAGATCCAGTAAGAACGCTACCGTATATACCAGCAGGTCAGGAGGGTCAAAAACACTGCATGGCCACAGAGGCCAGACAAACTATTAAAGTCGTGCTGATATGATGAGATGAGATGAGATGAGACTACACATTGAGATGGATGGTGGATGTCATGAAAGTGCATATGTGCCGTCTTTGCTTGGTTTACCTTTCTGACCTATTGAGGTTGTTCAACAGTTCCTAGGTCTTCACCTAGATAGTCACTGTAAATACCTTTCTCATGCCTATTATTCAAACATCTGATAATACAACACAACCAGAATTCCATAAAGGTTGGACTGATGTATAAATATAAATAAAATTCTGACACAACAATTTGCATTTATGATCTTTTTTCAAACAGAAGCTAAGGAAGACATCTCAAAAAAAGAGTTGTTTTTTTTTTTTTTTGCAGCACATCCCCAAAAAGAATGAGTAGCATGTTCACAGCAATGTAACGTCTCTTTTTCTTGCCGGGGTAGAAAGATTTCTGAGGTTTGTAAAGATGAATTTTGTCACATTCTTAGGTTTTAGCTGCTCAAAGTCCTGGTTCTTCTATGCTGGAGGTTTTATTTCATGACTCTTTTAATGTTTTCTGTTGGTGAAAGGTCTGGACAGTGACTGGCACCGAGACTCTCCTTCTGTGATGTTGCAATGCAGCGATGTGCTCCAGCATTGTGTCCGATGCAGAAAGACCTTTCCTCAGAGCAACGTCTGGATAGGAGCAGATGTTGTTATAAAACCTCAATATACATTGCAGCATTGATTGTGCCTTTCCAGATGTACAAGCTGCCCACACCATAGACACTAATCCAACCATATAGCATCAGTGATACTGGCTTTTGAGCTACTGGTTGAACAGGCTGAATGATTTCTTTCTTTTTTTTCTTCGTTTTTTTAAACTCATGCACTGAGTAGAAGGGCAGCATCATCCTTATCTTGAACCCACCAGCAGTGAGTATTGACCTTTGATATTAGTCTATTGTAAAGAAAACATGCATTTGTGACAACTGTAAATCATGTCATGCTGCTTTTATGAACATTTCACAGTTGGATACTGTGTTTAGTAAAGTATATAAATGATATTCAGCTTCTAAAAATTCTAAATCTGATGCTGAACATGATGATTATTATATCGAACACACTGACATCCTAACGTTATCAGTATTGTGTGTAAGTAGAAGCCAGTAGTGCTCGTGTCACTGTGATTCGTGTTGCTCTATCATCAGCTCTGCACACACTGTTATCACATATGCACAGACTGCAAAGGCTCGACGAACAGCCGCAGTTGCAGCGATGACTGCAGAACTGCACCACTCATTTCTTTCTGCTCGACTTTACCTTCAGAAGTGATTTCTTCTGACATTTTTTTTTTGTCATTCTCTAAACCAAGGGCATTTTTAACTGATTCAACAGACACTGGTTTGATCATCTTTCAACACGGTTCCCCCGTGGCTGCAGTTACGCCGAGCATTAATCACTCTTCATTAACTCTGGTATCACATGTATAATCATGCTGTCATTTCCACCACCTTTATGTCCCCACCCACAGCTTGGTAGTGGCAGGTAGGACGTACGTGAAGGCACGTTGTCTGTCCTATGGCTATTTCCCTTTAGTCAAATTCAGATTCTCGTAAAGATCGAATCATTAAGTTTGTGGTGGCACGCGAATCGGCAGATGGATGAATGTCAGATTTTGTATTTTTCATGGCACAAGATAAAAGTAAATCAACGGGGGTTCATTCATTCACTTTAATGGAAAACAATGCCATATACTGTTGCGTACATATGTTTTTTTCAAAGTCCTATAACATGCTGGCTGTAAATACACTGCTGTTGCCCTGATAACCACATGGAAGTGACGTTAAAAATCTGCAAGGAAAATGGTGCCATTGACATCTTCTAGTCTTTCTTTTCATCTCCATGCAAACAAAGAATTGCATTTATAGATTCTGTGTGATTGCACGAGAGAGAAAGGGAGACTGAAGTGATTTTCCAGAATTACACAAATTCCTCTAATCTCATTTCCTCCAATATTCCCCTCAATTATTTCTTTAATTGCACACACTTGTATGCTGTGGTAAATTGTTTTTTTCTCCTCCCATCTTCCTCTTTGAACTGATGTATTTCTAGAGTGGAGTGGAGGTAAAAGTATGGCAGTGTGAAGAAGCCAAATTGAATAAAACAGGGGCACAGAGAGCACAACCCATCACTCGCCTTGAGTGAGGGGAAGTGCAAAGCATTGGTATTCACAGCTGTCCCTCCATTTTGGATCACATTTGGTACTTGGCCGCAGCCAACAGCAGCTCTGACACATACACATCTCCCCCTCACGCTGTTAGTAAAAGAGCTACTGTGTTAATTGGGCTAAACTGTGTTAGCAAGGGGAGCGGAAGCTAATGCACGGCCGTGAACAGGCACAGAAGAATCACATCTGTCAGGTTTGTATGATCAAAGAAGGAAGACGGTTTTTGTGTGTGTGTGCGTCTGAATTCACGCACATGGAAAAGTGTATCAACTGCGTGTGTGTCTCTAATGTATGATGTTTATGCTTATTCAAATTTCATTTTAAAAAACTTTGGCATGGATCCTAAATGTACAAAATGTATTTTACACACACACGACATTTCTGAATAAATAAAGGCATTTATTTCAAAACTAAGATCCCTATTTTTTATTCTCATACAAAAATCAGAAATTTCTGCATTTACCTTAGATTATAATATGTAATATTTACTTACATTGAGGACCACACTTTAACTTGTGATTCTATTCCTCGCCAGTGAGGTCTTGCTGGTTTAATCCAATAAGGTTTGGTATTTTATTTAGAAGGATTAATCCCATAAAATATGACATTGGACTAAAGTAAATTAAAACTGAAATATGTGAAGAAACTATTCAATGTATTATTGGGGGCGGTTGACGTCCCATCTGACTGTTTGAATGCAGTTTTAACCCTGTACATTAGTCCATCACAGTGCAAACACAGACAGACAAACAGTCACATACATTAATCAAATAACAAAATGCATGTTTTTGTACTGTAGAAAGAAACTGGATAATTTGCAAAGCAAAAAAAAAAAAACCAAACAAAATGCAAACTGTAACTCAAACTGCAGGTTCTAAATTCTGGTCTCAAGCAGGGAAACGTCTCACTGTGAGGCGAGAGCGTCAACCACTACGAAACCATGCAACCCTATTATTAAGTATTATAGTTTCACTATCACATTGATGTCTGCATCTAAAATCTGAAGGGACATTATCTCCTTTATAGCCTTTGGTGATGGGTGATATTGCGGAGCATATAACTGATCCTCAGAAAAGTCAAGGTAAAGTCCACAGTTAACCACAAGAGAAAATAGATCAATAAGTCATATGAAAGCCATCCTGATATCTCTACCCTGTAGCTACAAAACCATCAGACACAGCTGTAATATAACAGTACCATTATTTGTGTGTTCTGCTCTGTCTCACTCAGCACACTCACACACATTCACACAGAGATCTATACCGGTGCACGTCAAATAGTTTTCTTCTTTTTTAAACCGGAATCACACAGGTGGAACAATGACGTAAATCAGTTACTGCCACTTGCGCTAGTATTTCCCCCGAACCTCCATCTGCAGCAGCCTGTACTAATTTGTATTTTAATGATTAATTAAGTGAGCTATTTTGTGGAAAGAAAGCTGCTTGATAGATAGCTGCCTCATCTCTCCAAGGACCTTTATGCTGAAAGATGCCGAGCTGGTACATGAAAAGCCTTGCGATGCACCACATGTCCATTACAATGATTTTCCAGCAGAAACAAGGCTCCCACTGGGAGTTCAGCAGAAAAGAACAAATGTTGTCCACTCAGTGGTAAAGTGAGGAGGTGCAAATTATCGGCTTCAATGAAGTACAGAGCACTGATAACAGAGATTTTTAGTTACATGTAATAATTGGTTATACTCCATCAGCATGATCATTTTCAGGAGAACGAGGCAGAATCAAACGGAACGTAAGCAAATTTGGTGTTTAGGTGTTCATAGTGATTCAATCAAAGAAGTAAGTCTTGCTGTAATGTTGGGGCGCGTGAGACAGAAAAAAGTCTGGTGGCAGCAAAAACTCCGCCAATGCAATTTGGATCCAATAATTGTGTGATGGTGTGATTAAAATGAAAATCATCACAATCTGGACAGCTCAGACTACAACTGTCCCATAGTTGGGTGAGTATGCCTGTAAACTGGTCAATTGAAAATAGCTTAAAAGTTTTCTTTACAACAACTTCAAGAGACAATATTATTTCTGACAGGTCCTTTCACGCCTCCGAGAAGGCAATAATTGTGTGTAGCGAGTGTGATGAGAGAATTTCAGCAGCAGAAGACAGGTACATGTGTCACGCAGAAAGATGCTGCTAAACGCTTGGGTACTTTTTCTGGTAACTCACTCACTATTTTATTTGACTGATGTTTATCCATGAAATTATGTTTTCTCTTCCCACTTTTCTTGTGTGTGTGGAAAATAATTGAATTTGTCTCTCAAAAGAAAAAAGAAAAGTATAAGTAAATAACTGTTGACTAACACTCTACTAATCATGCTAATCACAAGAGAGGTCAGGATGGCAGCTTTGCGCTCAGCGATGTAGTTCTGTGAGTGCCGGTCACTTATTATTATTAGAGACATAACGTCTTTGAATACACCACAGCTCACCATGCATTTATAATTTAAGTGAGTTAAATAAAAATAAATAAAAAAAAAATAAAAAAAAAAACTGGTATGAAGATGGACAGAAGAAGCAGTTTGCTATTTTCTTTCAATTTTCTGCAATTGAAATGTTTTATTTCCTACAGTCACGTTGCGATGCACAAACAACACGCATTACATGGTATTCTATTATATGTGTGAATCTGCTATAGGGGCAGTTTTACTGCAAATGGTATGCTATTAGGAAGTGTGATTGTTTAATCACAAGCCAGTAGGGCTGAGAAGGATGGGTGTTGTGGAAGCAGAGCATCGAAGGCATAAAGCTAAATGATGGAAATCCCTGCTGTCACCCGGTGTCCCTGCAGCATGTTCACTCAGGATGCTCATCTGTCTCGGCTTCCCACTTTAGCAAAGCGGTCTAAATAAGGAACACGGGAGGCATCCTTGGCAAAACCCTGAACCTGTCCACAAGGTCAGCCATCCCACCGGGGCTCCGGTTACCGTCACGGGGGTCTGGAGCAATAAGGTCTGACTCTCTGCAACTAAGAGGAACTTCGACACAGGTAAGGCTAAAAGCATTTGAGTCAGTGCAGGCTTATGATGTTGAGGATTTGAATAAGAGTGAAAGCAATGCAGGTCAAGTCCTTGATTACAAAAAAACAAATATTAAAAGAAGCTGCAAACACATTTTTTGGGGGAATTTAGCAGTGTCCTTCCCTGAGCACTGAGCCCACACACATCATTATAGAGGAAAGCTCTGACAATATAAATTACTGAGGCAGCTGAACTTACGAAAGGCAAGGTTTCTATGTCTAGATTTTATGTAAATCAACACCTCCTGTTTTATTGACAACAGCGGGCAGACTTCCAGAGCGTCGGTGTTACACCTTGAAAACTGAGAGACAAAGCAAACAAACCCGGACTGTATTTACAAGTGGTGAGCAGCGACTGTGTCGGTGGAGGGACTAACCAGCGAGGAACACAGCAACATCCACCCCACTCCCATGTGATGATTGCAGGTATGATATAGTTAAGCTGAGCAGCTTCTCGGCTAACAAGTCAACAACCTCAATGGGACCTTTCTTCAGATATTTTCACTATATTGTCACGGCTTCAATGTGAATTTGTCACAAATTGTGCATACATACAGTATTTTGGTCTGACGGTGAAAAAGAGGACTCAATTTACACTGATCTATTTACCCAAACGGCCTTCAGTTGAATAAATGCAAGACCACGGGGAGTGATTTTAAACTAAAAATATGGCTTCTCGATGTTTTGCTCGGGGAATCGAAAATGGCACACCAGATAAAAAAAATAAGTAAAACGACAAAGAATAGTGCCATCTAATTTCCCTTGTGTCAAACCATTGCAGAAACACACAGGTGCTCTTAAAATGAGCCGGTGTTTGTTGGTGGTTGTATTAGGGCTGCTGGGTACGACCCGGTTACAAACCGTCTTTGTTTCCACCCTCGCTCGGTACTTCTTCTCTCACCGGCGTCGCTTCTCACATACAGCTGTCTGAATAAAAGAGAGGAAGGTGCAGCATTTTCATGTCTCTTCTCATTTCAGCTATTCATCAGATTATTCATCTAATTATTATTCAATGATGACCCACTCTCTCAATGACAGGTGATAGGCTGTGTCCCAAATCTCAATGTTAATGTTGCTCACCGGCTACAAACGCGTCACATGGGCTTGTGGGCTTTAATAGATTATTTTGTGAGCTGTCAAGTCCAGGGCCTGTAATAATGTGACAACGGCTCATTGACTTTTAATGGGATGCAATTTGAGCTGAAACTCCGTGTTTAGAGCACCAAAGTAGAGGAAGACAGCAGAGTGATGCTTCTGATTCCCGTCGAGTTGCGAGGTTTCCTCGGATTTTAAGCGTGGTGGGATGAGGTAGGGAGGAAAAAAAAAAAAAGAAGAGAAACATTCAATGGAGCTGTAAATCTTACGAAGATAACGAGCGGTGGAAACATAGCGGCAGCATGCTTGGCTATATAATGCAGGAGTGAGGCATCAAAGTCATTCAATGACAAAAAGACAGATGCAATAAATATTAGCTTTGAGCAGATGATGGCACCGAGCTGTCCGATACGGCCGTCACTCAGTCACAGCTTTAGTCCGCTAACGCAGTACACCAACGCGTGACCCAAGGATGAACTGACGTAGCTTTTTTTTTTTTTTTTTTTTTTCCTGCTTGAATAAAGAAGAAAATGATACAGGTATTGCTGGTGTCAGATGGAGAGGTGGAGGGAGCTGAAGGGGTGTGGTAAGAAAACAGGAGCATTTTGACATTGGCTTTTCTGACATTCATAATGCTTAAAGGACGCAGTGAGCATCCAGCATCCTCCTCCCCTGTCGTCATATGACAAGCTCAGACACTCTACAATCTGGTGGCACCCAGGTACCATCACTCCAGTCATTATCTTGCAAAACCCATTCCGTTTGACCTCTGCAGTTGATGTGCGTTATTCACGACAGGAAGAGCTCCAACAAACACCTCTACTCCGGTGAAGGACGCGGGACCTGAAGGGAGTGAGTGAATGACAGGCAGGAGGTGAAAGGCAGAGAAAAAGACAGCGAGATGCCGCTGAAGACCAGAGACAATAAGTTTCGAAGCAACACAGCGATGAAGAGTTTAACAACTCGAGGGAGACAGATCACATGCCGTGAGTGGTGCCCCCCCATTAAATACCGTGGTCACCTTCAAACGAAAATAAAACGACCGCTGCGTGTCTCCACCCCATGGCCAACACCCCTCCTGCTTCCTCATTAGAGCATAAGTACAGCTCTAATGAACAGGAAAAAGCCTCTTTGTGGTGGACAAGATGAATAGATGCGAGAGGCTACTTCACAACCCTTCGCCTGTAGCCGGGACGGCGTCTTTATCTCTGCGTTTCACAGAGGGGAGTATCCTGGTGAGTCCTTCAGCACCAAAATGCACTAAGAGGCCCTAATTACATCATTCAACTAATTCTCCTCAAATCTGTTGTCACAGAGAGCTATTACATATGGGCCAGAGTAGCACCATTAAGGTAAGATATATGAATGAGGGTAAAAGCACTTGATATTGATATATACAAGACAAACAGATTACATTTAGTATGGGATGAAAGTGAAATCTCTTCGCGTCATATAATCTTTTCTTCATAAGACACTTCAGTCGAGCTTTGTGAAGCATTTCAGTGAGCAGTGCTGGTTCATCCATTGAATATGCGATGCGAGTGGCATATCATATTTAGAGGTTTTAAAGACCTCTGGCAGCTTGTGGTATTTAGACCTGTCACTCTGCAATATCATTCCTGAAATCTGAAACAGGTTTTTCTCTTGGGCGGGCATCGTGAAAGGGCAGAGGGCCTCAGAGAGGGGCATTAAAGGCTTTAGATAATTCAGTTAAGTGACACAAATTTCAAGAATACTATATATATATCTGTGTGTGTGTGTGTGTGTGTGTGTGAGTGCACCATTCAATAGAGCAGTATTTATAGCTACAGATGAAGGTCTGCGTCTGTAGTCAACTTATACATTGGCCAAAATTGCTTAAACTACACAAATACTTTCACAAATGTTAGTTAACCACATTTATTCCCAGGTACAATAAGGTCCTGGCCTTCAGGCCAGCCCTCCTGTGGAGGTCTGGAGGCCTCCGCCCCTAAAAAATAAATAAACCAAACTGTGTGGGATTTTATGTGTAAGATGTTATACTGAGAAAACAGGTGGAAAACAAGACGATTGATGAATTTGACCCAATAAAAAGAGGATTTAAATCGTCTTCCATCTCATCTATTTTGGGCCACAATATGACAAATAAGACTTTTTTTCCTCCCCAGACTCTCACTGCAGCTCTTCTTGTTTGCCTGTAATATTTCTTTTAGATCTGCTGTGGAAACATATTATTAATGTGGAGAAGAAAAAAAGAAAAAAAGAAAAAAAGAAACTGTGGTCGTTGACAAATGCTGGTTGACTGTGTTACAGGTAACGATAAAAAGTGTACCTTTGGGTCCATAAACAGAACTGGAAAAATTAACTGCTTGTCGTACTGCAGTTTGGGATGTGAACATGTTGCTCAGCAACAGCGGGCAGCTTGTCATCGCTGTACGCACCAGTTGCTGCAGAATGCAGCGAACATGCATCCAAAGCACTTCTGGCATCATTTCCATGCTGGGACCGAAGAAAGCTTGATAACGCAATGAGGTTGGGTCTGCGTCACGTTTGCAGGCTTTTACAACTACTGTGAAGATTGACAGAAATATAAATACAACTGCAAATGTAAGACCTGCTACATGTTAAACTAAATTTCTGAGTCTTCAGTTTATTGCACTAATGCACTAAATGTAAATAACATGATTCAGGTTAACGTAAATAAGACACAATCGCCATGATTTTCTTTTTTTTAAATTCAATGTCCACCAACTCTTGTGTAATAGCACTATCAATTCACACACGGTGAATTTACTAACGTGTTTGATCGTTGACTGGTGAAGATGTCCTTTAAGCGTGAATGTTGAGGAGCTACATTTCCTTCACCGATAATCAAATGGGATAGACTTCAGAGTTTCATGACAATAGTTAGATGAAATGGAGAAGAAGAAGGATGGATAGAATTTGAAAACCAACAAAAATCTAAAAATTACTTTCTGTATTGAACATAAACTGAAATTGTGGGACTGTGAGTAGTCAGAGCGGTTTAAAAAAAAAAAAAACAGTGCATGACAATGATTATTATACAAGAAGATTATTATACAACTTTAAAGATTGCATAACAGTTGGATTGTGGCACGAAAAGTGATAGAGTAGAACAAGTAATTGTCTTGCCTGAGCCATAATTCTGTGTTGAGATGAATCTGTTTTTGTGAAATAGCCCGCGCTTCAACAACAGCCAAAACAATGACTTATGGCGCTCGAACACACCGTCGGTAAGAGTACATTGTTTAAATCAAAGGCTCCGAATAAAGAAAATAAATAATATAAAACTCGGCCTGTGACATGAGAATTTAACATTAGAGCCAGTAAGTTATGAGATTCCCGGAAAAGGTGGCATAGATTCATCAAAGCTCGCAGAGGCTAGAGGTAGAGAGTGGTTGCTTGAACTCGGTGATGGATTAAGCTGTCTGGTGCTGCTCATGACTCATATAGAATAATCATCGTTTAGATCAAGCGTCCGCCGTGTATTATACTTGCATGCTGCAAAAAAGAAAAAAAAAAAAAAAAGAAAGTCTAATACAGTAAGCCACATGGGCAGAAGGCTTAAGACTTACTGATTTATCTATAACCATGTGAAGTTTTGTTCTGCTGCGTGTTCCTCTCCAGAAAGGAAAGTTTCTCAAAACAAGTTATGTAAATAGACAAAAGGTCAAGCAGCTATTCTAGCCAACTTTACTGATACGCTAAAGATGACTAGATGCATGCTCTTAAAATATTAAAGCAACACATGCTCAGCGAGCTGTAGCAGGGTACTGGTCAAAATGTCAAAAAGTGGCACCATTCTGAACAGCTAAGAGCTACTTTTGAGCGCGTTTAAAATGCAGTCAGGCTCACCCTGGTGTGCAAAGTGCAAAGTTTACATTGAATAGACAAATGAATGTAATGAGGGGATAATAGATCATTGAAGCTCGGTCCTCTAACAGCCACTATCCAAAACAGCATCTGCACAAACCGCGTTTGCTGAGCAGTCAGTTGGAAACAACGATTTCAAATTCATTGAAAAGCCAATTGCCGTGTTCAACACATGTTCAGAGGTCTCTTACAATAACCCTTTTTTTTTTT
>OMNM01013321.1:3570-22639 GCA_900302745.1 Parablennius parvicornis | reverse complement strand
AAAACTACCTAAAACATTTGTTGCTACAATATCTATCTGGTAGGTAGTTTCAGGAAGTGTTGTGGTAAAACTCGGGCACCTGCAGTTGCTGTACAACTAAGCATCTATGTATGTTACTTTAACTAATCTTAATTTTAAAAAAGATATGAAATTTGTATAAATGTTTAACCAAATTCAAACTTCTGCTTTCATTTTACTTTCTTCATGTCCCGCAAACTCCTGCTTTTCACCACATGCGTTTGCTTCACATGCAGTTAGCAAGATTAAAAAATACAGTAAAATCTTACATTTATTCATACTTTTATTTCACAACCCTATAATACAAATCAAAAATACAAATGCAGGGGAAATCACACTAGAAATAGCTAGTCCAAAAGTGAAACTTAACGAAACTGAAGCTATAGAAATAAAATGTCAAAATCATATTTTTAAATTCAACTTTATGAAAATGGCGTCTTCCATGTGTTCCCCATTTTTATGTTGCGTGCATTTATCAACAACCATGAAGGGAAACTGAAAAAGGTCACCTCACGTGTGAGCCGACACCTCAGAAGCGGCTGGTTCATCTTGATTAAATACAAACTCAATCTTTTTTCAAACGATTATACTTTGTATTGTATGGCTTAATTACATGCAAATATAAAGGTAATGCAATGGCTCATTTAACTACTGTGCATCTGCATGTATATTTTGTATCAGAATTATTTTCAGTAACATTAATTCAAATAAACTATTTAGTTCTGGTTTTGTTAAAAAAATAAAATTATACCCAATCTATGAAGAAGAGATTAATTTAGATTAAAATAGTATTTATGATCTAAATCTCATTGTTTTGACGAAATATTCGATGCAGTACTGAAATGGGAAAAAAGACTTACCCGACAAGAATAAAAAGAAACGCAATGCTGATAAAAACATGGGTCCTTGACATGTTCCGCAACATATTCCCTTCCTGTTTATTTTTTGTGTCTGAACAAACTAAGTTACCGCTTCTCAGCAGCGCATCAAGACCAATCGGTTGCAGCACGCAGGCTACAAGTTCGGTGTTATCAAATGGAGGAGTGACTTTCTTCTGCTCAGATCAGAGGATGAGCAGGGGCGGCTCTAGGGAAACGTGGTTGCCTGTCGTTTATTCTACCCCACACAGTAAGGAGGAAAAGGAGCATGGAGGGGGAAACTAATTACAATGTCACCTCAGCACTTCACTTTTCCTGCAACCAGCAGCACCGTGCTCAAGTAAATGAAGTTTCAGAGATAATTAATGATACTGAATATGCCACGTAAGAGAAGATTAATATGTCTGATGATAGATCATCAATTATATCCGTTAGCCTCAGCTAAATTATTCTTATTCTTTTTCTTCTTATTATTATTATTATGATTGTCGTCGTCATTATTATTATTTTTATTATAATTATTTCGTGTTATTCTCCCCAGTCTTTTGATTCTTCTAGGTCTTCTTTGTTATGTCTCAGCTACTTCCCTCAGCTTAGAAACACAACCCTTTCCGCAACATGCGAGCTGTTCCGAGGATGGCCGACAACTGTGCACTCGCAGCCATGTCAAATACATCTAACTTCCCATGCCACGTCTTTGCGTTCTTTGAGATTGTTCCAAGTGCACCAATAACGATTGGTATCACAGATATATACTTTTGATGCTCTGTGGATTCTCTTTTGAATGTGTATCATTTTACTTTATCGACTGCGGAGGAACAGCAAAGTGGAAATAACTTTTTAATCTGAATGATGGGAGTTGAACCATTGGAAGACAGTGCCAGAGAGATCATGTGCCTCGGTCAGTTTAAAAGTGTGGTGATCCACTGTATTGAATTGCTGCATTTAGACCCAGTAGGATCAAAACGGGAATTTTGTCTCTGTCCTGCGGCTCACCCTACAGCCATAATGGTATTTCTCAAAAAAGATTTAACTGTTACAGCAGATGCTCATATTTCAGAAGGTTTTGGTCGAAAACAGGGTAGAAAGGATCAGAAACCCGCCAACTATTGTATACTGGTGCTACAACTGCAAAGTATGACTTATTTTGTAAATCAGGTATATTAATCTGAGCTATTTGCTTTTCATTCTCTGGAATATACACATACTTACAGTTGTAGTGTAGTTATCTGTAAATTTGTAAAAGTCCCAACGAACTGCTGCTTTTAGGGTGAAATCTTAAAGAGGTTGCAGAGGGCCATCTGCTGGTGAAAATCATTCAGTAAATGTGGACTGCAACGTCAACGTGCGCTGTTATTTTATTTTTTTAAATGACGGCCTTGAATCATTCACTAAAAAACAGCGTTGTTTGTATTTATTATGGAAGGATTCGCATCTAAGTATTCAGAATGTAAAGTTCTCAGGTGTGATTTATCGTGCTTTTAAACGTGATGTTGTACTAAATACATCCTTGTCTGCCTCGAGAACAGGTGGCAGACAATAACAACAGCGGCTGCCAAGCCCGCTGAGTATGTTCAAGTTTTGGTTTGTTCTTGCAGTACTGTTGCTTGCAAATGAAAGAAGCAGATTTCCATGAACACATGAGAACGAAAGTTTATTTTATTACATATAGCGGTAAATTCCAGGGACAAACCCAGCGAAATACAAGAAAAATATACCTCACCAAATTTTAACTTTCTGAGGAGACCTTTCTAACTCAGTAAAGAACTTGTTTTTTTGAAACAGAGGATCAGTCTTCGGATTTTTCCATTGCTACGTTTTCTTATTTAACTCAAACTGACTTGAAGTCCTGAAAGTAAAAGAAATGTGAAGATAAGTGCATGTAAACATAATAAAGTGCAACTCCCACAGGTTTATTTGTTAAAGAATGTACAGGATAATTTAACCGGTCAGAAAACATTTGTTTGCAATTGTTTGTTGCTGTAAAAAAATGCTAAATAGTTTAAGAATCCCAGCAAGTTTCTTTTGTGATCAATTGTTTTTAGTTTCATGTGTTTTATTTTTCATTTTATTTCAAGAGAAAGTTAGTTTCGGGAGGGTGGTTTGCTGAGTTCTCTCGCGAGATCTGGCAACGCCGCACCGTGCGCGTTCTTTTCCACCCGCGTGCCCGAAGGGTTTAAACGTGTGTCTACCGAGGGACTCGAACTTGGAAGAGAAATGCCGTCAAAAATCATCTTTGATACCGAAGATACAGAAATGGAAGAAGCCGTAGACACAGCCGCGGAGGTGAAGAGCTTGAAGGTGAGCCCAATGAGGGATGTCGGTCCAAATAACCCGTAATAAAACCCGATCTGTTCACTTCGACGTCCTGCCGACTCTCGTGTTTGGCTACATGTGGCTGAGTGTGCTAACCTAAACCTCGGGAAAACGAACTAACTGCTCCTTATAACCTCGAGGAAAAAGTCGTTTAGTAGTTAAGAAGCTTTGGGCTTTGTTTTTTTATTTTAGTCATGTTTTGTGAATGGCTTGCTTTTGTGAAATCTGCCAAGGTAAAGTTAGCATTGGCAGCGTGGTCGCGTAGCTGTGCTGAAGGCGCAGATCACGTGGCAGGGCCATGTGTTTCTTCGCTGATCTACAGACTACGAGGAATCGGCTGTCGACAACTCACAAACATTAAAGAAGACCGTCCACACGCGTTTAGATCTGCGCTGTGGACGCGCACTGATGACGTGACCATCAGCTGGTTGTGTCGTATACAATAAAACTGAGTCCCCAGTGCGATCGAGGAAATCCATTATTTTTCAATAATACTTGCTGACTTACTTCTGTTTATTTCGCATTCAAGCGCTCGAGTTGTAATTAATAGCCCTGTCTGTGAAATTAACAGTGAAATTTAGAAACCCAAATCATTTCCGTATTTAATGCAGTAACCTAAGTAAGGGAGTCTTCAAGTACACTGGATTGTGTTTTGTTAGATAATTTCTGTCTACCGTTAGTATCGTTTCATCATTTTTATTGTTCATAATTTACTCGTCAGTACAAAGTCAATAAGGCAATTATTTTTACTTAAGAGAGGAACACTATTTTAGTCAGAACTTTTCTACAGGTTCACAAAAAGCATCCAGTTTATCCTCTAAGCACATTAGATATACACCTAATAACCTGAACAGACTAGTACAGCCAATACCAGACCATACCGCCACACAGACTTCAAAGCCAGTGGCAAACAGTCAAACCAGAAGCTCACATCTGTGAGTAAACAGTGATGGGCTGGTCCTTGTTTGAGTTGATGGCCCGCTGCCAGAAAACATAACTTCATATTTACAATTTAAATATTGATTTTCTGCCCAGATGGCAAGTTTGAAGTAGTACTTGGTCAGGTGGTGGTGTCGTTTTAAACTAAAACAAATACAGGCAAGTATGCAGACTGAGAAATGTTTAGTGTTCTTTGAACGAGGAAATCAAAATTAATTGTAATAAAGAAATCAATTAAAATGTATTTGCATGGAGTCTTGAATTATTCGGCACATGGGAACCACCACTACATCACTGTGTGGTCAGATTAAGAATAAACTGTGCTAACTAATGGTGAATGGGTCTTATGTTGATATTTATTTTAAGTGATTGTTAGTATATGTAAGTAGTGGAAAAAAATATGGTTCCTTTCTTGAAAACCTAAAAAATTGTAAGTTATGCAATTAATGTATAATAATAATTATTATTAGACAATAAAAATTTTCTTATAGAAATTTTACTGACTCCACAAATTCTGTAGTTGAATTTCTATTAAAACAATTATGAAATGCGATACATTTATGTCTAACTGAAGATCTGTTTTGTCAGATGGACTTTAAGATATTGCTATTATTAAACCACAGTATTGGCTCAACAGTGTTGCTGAGTTTTCCCATTCTTATTTATAACACCAGGTTAAGACCAAGGAGAGCAAGAAACTGAAGAAGCAGCAGCAGCAGCTGCTGTTGGAGCAGCAGGAAGGTCCAGATTGTGAGCCTCCAGCACCAAAGAAGAAAAAGAAAAAAGACAAGCAGGAAGCAGACCAAATGAATGGCCACACAGAGGAGCCCGCTATAAATGGTAACAGTAACGATGTTGAAACGCCAAAACAGAAGAAGAAGAAAGGAGACAAAGAGGTCAGTGCTGTTTCATTTGTACACATTAAAAGCCTATAAATTGTCTCTAAAAATACATTTGATGGTGCCTTAAAAATGCTTCTATGCATTTCATGTCTTTATCAATTTTATATAGGCTGGCTCTATTCACATTCTTCATTCTACCTTTGTGTTAAAAGTCACACTCACTTTTCTTTTTGTGGTAAGAAAAACAAGAAGAATCAAGAGAAAGCAGAGGCAGAAACCAATGGACATTCCATCCCAGGCACCCCCGTTCAGACCCCGTCACCTTCCAGTGATGACTCCCCCAGTGACAGTGAGAAAGAAACCGTGGTAATGACTTTTTAAAATTTCATCCCAATAGATTTTTCTGTTTGTGTGAATGAATCTTTTCAAGGTCTGTTGTATTGGTGCATTTTCCTCGTCTTTACTCATCAGCTGGAGATCTGAGTTGGACTTTAGTAGCTTTGAAGCTCATTTTGTGTTTGATAGTTTGGTTAGTTGTTGCCAAACTTCCACACAAGATGGAGGGCGGGACTGTAATTGGGCAAGATTAACAAAACTGGTAGTTGCTTTCATTTGAACAACAAAATGAGTTTTGAAACGACTTCAAAGAAGCACATTTTATAACTTTCACTTGTACGCCCTTAACGTCTTAGAAGTAGAACAGTTGTTAACTTGGCTGATTTGTGATTTTGGTTCAGGGTGTCAAATTTGTTCACAGGGTTGCCCCTCTAAAAAAAAAAAAAAAAAACTGGATTGGTTCACTCGTGCTTCAGTGACTGGTGGAAATTAAAGGGAAATGTGTGCAACTTTTTTTTTCTTTTTTTTCTTACAAATGTGGCAACATTCAATAGGACAGTAAAATGATTGCTAATGAATGTGACAAAATACATCTACTACCAAATGCGCATGGTGTACTTTTTTTTTTGTTGATATGAAATAACTTTGTTTTGAAATGTAACAAATGCTCAAGTTATACGGACTGTTTCTTTGTTTAGGAGGAGACCCCGGAGCAGAAAGAAGGGGCGTTCTCCAACTTCAGAATTTCCGATGTTACTATTAATAAACTGAAAGGTACAAACATGTATTCAGATTTTTCCTGTGAAGTCTTTCACAACAGCTGGAGAACAGAAGGACTTCTGGGGTGAATTGAGACTGCAACAGGACTGTACGATTACTCTTTGAGTCACAGGGTTAAGTTTTAAATAATAAAGACTTCATCAATGTGGTTGTTAACCAACTGATTCTTGTTTTTTAATGTTGCTTGACTCAGAGATTTGCAGCAGTTATCTGACACACATAGTGAACTGTGTTCTAATAATATTAAAAAATATATTAAGTTGAATTTGAACAAGCCATGATGGATCAGGAAAACACATTGCTTCTATTCAAGTTTCCTTCTGAAAAATGTACTTCGCTGTACCACTAGTGGGCTTTTGGATTATGTTAAATCGCCATTAATCCTCTGTGTGTGTCTGTTCTGTCCTCCCACTTTCTTCCTCTCTACACTCGGGTCACACTCCTCCAGCTCGGGGAGTCACTTACCTGTTTGACATTCAGGTAAAGACGTTTAATCCTGTTTATGATGGAGAGGATGTCATCGCTCAAGCCCGAACAGGAACTGGAAAGACTTTCTCCTTTGCCATCCCTTTGGTGGAGAAACTGCAGAGGGATTCAGTGGAGATGGTCAGAGGTCGGCCTCCAAAGGTGCACTTCCGTACACCCTCACTTTGAATATTGGCCTCAGTTTGAGTTGTTTACTGACCGAGTGGGGCTGTCTCTAGGTGCTCGTGTTGACTCCCACCAGAGAGTTGGCTATCCAGGTTGCCAAGGACTTCAAGGATGTCTCCAAGAAATTGTCCATCACGTGTTTCTATGGAGGCAGCTCGTACAATCCGCAAAGTGAGTTTACAGCAAACTTGGTCATCTGGATGCAGTAAACAAAAAATACAATTGGAGAAATACATTTTTCCTGAAGTTGAGTCAAACAGTGACTATTCAATTAAATGCTTACTTATTTGACAAATAATTGCTACTATAAGCCTTTTTTAAGTTTAGATGATAAATGATGAAAACACTGAATCCCAAAGTCTTATCATTTGGAATTGTCACCAAAAAATTATACTGTTTTTTGAAATACACGTGTATGCTTCTAGTCAATAGTTTGGACACACCATGTATAAGTCTGACCCAAAATTTGAAAAAAAGGCTAAAATTGGCTCTCACTGTGCAATCAAGAGTATTTGACCGGTAGAAGGACATTACATATTAATTTGTTAAAATCTTGGGCTCTTTGGTCATAAATGGCTCACTTTTTATACGGTTAAAAGAAGTGCTAGTCAGAAAAATCTATTTTGATCAATAAAACACAACTCGGTAGTACTAGATAAATAACTTAAGTTTTTTATTGCGGAAATGTTTCTTTTTGCTGTTTTAAAGATCTGCTATGCATAATAATTATTTTAATTCATCCTTTATTTTCTAGTTGATGCAATCCGTAATGGCATTGACATTTTGGTTGGGACGCCTGGTCGCATCAAGGATCATCTTCAGAACAACAAACTCAACCTCACAAAGCTGAAACATGTTGTTCTGGATGAAGTGGACCAAATGTTGGACATGGGATTTGCTGAACAAGTTGAGGAGATTCTGGGTTCATCTTATAAAAAAGGTAAAAGCATGACAAGTTTTTTGTATTCATTCTTCCATGTGTTCATAGATATTTGCAGGCACCTGGTGGTACATTTCAGTCATTAGAAATGAGCTTCTGTAGAATTTCAAAACATGCATGTGCTCTCCATTTGTAGACAGCGACACCAACCCACAGACGCTTCTGTTTTCGGCCACCTGCCCATCCTGGGTGTACGAAGTGGCCAAGAAATACATGAGGCCAGAGTGCAAACATGTTGACCTGATTGGAAAGAAAACCCAGAAGGCTGCAACAACTGTGGAAGTAAGTGTGTGTATGTGTGTATGTGTGTGCGCGCGCGCACCCTGCGCGTGTGGAGACTGAGTGATGATTTTAAACTTGAGCATTACCGCAGCCCTCCCTCTCTCGTTCAAAGTTGCCTTCATGCACAGTTAATTCAAGTAATAGAGGCTAAAACACGTTCACATATTTCTCCATCAGGAAAACACAGTAAGTCCATTTGCAGTAAAATGTTCTGTATTCATCATGGTCTATACCAGTCGCATTTAAATGAGCCACAGGTTAAATGCTGCCCATTGGATTAATGATGATCTTTTCTCATTTGCTGTCTCTCTCTTTTTTTTTTTTTTTTTTTGCCTTCTCTGCTCATTTTCTGCAGCATCTGGCCATTGCGTGTCACTGGTCACAGCGTGCGGCCGTTATAGGAGATGTGATCCAGGTGTACAGTGGCAGCCATGGCAGAACCATCGTCTTCTGTGAGACAAAGAGGGAGGCCAATGAACTTTCCTTGAATGCATCAATCAAGCAGGTACAGCAGGAGTCTCGGACACAATTCACTTACACTGTTCGTTTCATTGACATAATTTTGAGAAAGGCAGGACATTGTTGAGTGTCCATTTCATCGTCTGTTGTTGCTCATGTGCTTTCAGAGTGCCCAGTCCCTTCATGGAGACATCCCACAGAAACAGAGAGAGACAACACTGAAAGGCTTCAGGAATGGAGCCTTTGAGGTTTTGGTGGCTACCAATGTTGCAGCCCGTGGATTAGACATCCCTGAAGTGGATCTGGTGGTTCAGTGTTCTCCACCTAAGGTGTGATGTATTTTCTGTTATTAACCATGTTCATTAAAAAAAATTTATTTAAATTAGTGATTGAAGTAGCTGTCATAATGTACAATTTCTTTATTTTTTAAACATTTGCTTTCCTCAAGATTGATTTAAACAAAGTCGCAGCAGCATTTAGACTTTTGTGCCTTTTAAAAACAGATACAAATGTACAATTAGCCTAAAATCAACACATTTTAATTTTTAACTTTCTAAAGTGGAAATCCTCTGAAAGTCATCCTGTTTGTGTTATTGTCAGGATGTGGAGTCGTACATCCATCGTTCGGGACGTACAGGCCGTGCAGGCAGGACTGGAGTCTGCATCTGTTTCTACCAGAGGAAAGAAGAGGACCAGCTGCGCTACGTGGAAAACAAAGCAGTGGGTGTTTTTTAACAAAATTGCTGAAACAGTTTTAGCGGTTTGAGCAGCTGTTCATAAATGTGAAGTGCAATGCTTCAGGTAGTTTTAGTACTTGTGGAATGGAAAAAAGAAACTTGTGGTACAGTGAGGGAGTGCCTGGAGCTGCAGGTTCAGCTTCAAGTGTGTCCTGTGTCCAGTTTGCATGTTTTCCCTGAAAATCCAGCTTGCTCCTAAATTCTAAAGAAAAGTATTGAGTGTAATTGGTGGCTCTTGATTTAAAGAACTTGTTTACGTAACGTTTGTAGTCAAAACGATAAGCTTCCATTGCTTTATGGCAGCTTGCTGTCAAAAACCAGTTTTTAGAGACTCGTATTAGCAAAGTATCGTGTTTAAAAAAGATAACGACTTTGTCTTCGTCCAAACATGTAAAATGCAACTTCTCTGAAACTCACAGTATTTTCACATTAGTAAGGTAATTTCTGGATTATCAGCCGCAACATTTTTCAAATGCTTTGAACCCTGTGACTTATATATAGATTTTTATGGGTTAACGGGCTTCCCGCCACCAGATTCTATTGCCGCATGTAGATACATGCTGTTTTTAGCACTTCTGCTTCTCCAAAAACTTGCCCTAACAGTGATATTTCTGCTCTTCGTGACCTCGTCTTGTGCTGCTTTCTGTGGTCCGGAATCCCAGCAGTTGGCGGCCGTAAGTGGTGCGCTCAGGTTCGTCATGTAAAGCCGCTCTGTTGCACACCGTGGCTGAGAAATCATCCTCAGAATCACTATAAGCAAATAACTGATAAACTACTTTATCAACAGAGATAAAACCCTCAGCGATTGTCTATGTCTGTCTGTCTGCGGGCTTCTCCACAGCAGGCGACCACACACACACACACAGTGCTGTGTGCAGGAATTTCCAACACTATGGATGACAGATTTGCAGGAATTGATGAAAATATTCCCCCATTTAAAGTTCTGCATTTACAATGTGGACATCTGCGGCTTATAGTCAAGTGCAGCCTATATATGTACTTTTCTTTTTAAAATTTGTCAGTGTGGCATATATTCAGGTGCGCTCAATATGCAGAAAATACGGTAGTTATATTAGTAGTAATTTTTTTTCCCATTCATTTAAAAACAAATGCAACAACAGCATTTGACATGAATGAAAAGGAGCTGAAAGACTCATGTCTGCCCCCTATCAACACAAAATCACTTAACAGTTCCAGTTCATTTGAGCTGTCTCATGCTATATAGGTTGATCTGTTACTCTGCAGTGTCATATTTCTGCAACATTGATAATTTAACATTCTTCTTAAACACATAAATGGACTTAGAAGTTTTAATTGTATAATCAAGACTGTTCCACAGACGGACTCCTTTGATTGAGATGCATCTTTCCTTTACAGCTGATTGAAACCTGGGTTTTTGTAAAAAAATCTCAGTACCTTTTAGTTCACATCTACTTTTCCTCTTGGTGAATCTGTTTTGCAAATTGTTTGTTAAGCTTTCCAGATGAGCTATATATATGGCTTTAGAAGGTTATACTCAACTAATTCATTAAATTTCAGTGTTTTTAGTTGTATAAATAAAAGATTGGTCGGGTCTCTGTATCCACTTCCACTGACAACTCTAATCACTCTTTTCTGTAAAAGAAACAAATGGATTAATGTATGTTTTGCAGGCAATTCCCCACACTTCAATGCAATAGGTCAGATATGAGTTATACAAAAAAAATCTATGCACTCTCATTTAGAGAGTCTTTGACTTTATACAGCACAGCTATTATTTGGGATACCTTTACTTTGACATTATCAATATGTGATTTCCATGTCAAGTGTGCATCACTCATTATACCTAGAAACTTAATCTCATGTGCCCTTTCAATTTCTAATCCATTAATAAATAATGACGCTTCCAACACATTTCCTTTTACTACAAAAAATCATAAATTTATTTTTGCTGATATTTAAGTGCAATTTATTGGCATTCAACCATTTCATAATTTTCTGGAATTCATTTTCAGCCATGTCTTCAGTTAGTTCCATAATTGCTGTAGCATTTGAGTGATTAGGATGAAACCCATATTGGCTGTTACTTAAAATCGTAAATTAATTTAGAAATGTATTCAGCCTAATCGCAAAAATCTTCTCCAGAATTTTAGAGTACTGTTGGAGTAATGATGGTGGTCTATAATGACAAAATTTAGATTTTTTTTTCCTTTTTTAAAGAGTGGGATTACTTTGGCTATTTTCATGCGGTCTGGAAATAGTTCTGAAGTAAATGTCAAATTACAAATATAGGTAAAAGGCTCAGTAATAACATCTATGATTTGCTTTATCAATTCCATATTCATATCAGTATAATCATTTGATTATTGGCACACTTTTGGATAATTGTCAATATGTCTCTCGCTTGTACACTTTCAAGAAAATACTGCTAACGTTATCTGGTACAGTTCCACCATTGATACTCCTATCTGGAATTTGTTGTGACAAGGTAGGGCCAATATTTACAAAATAGTTATTCATTTCATTTCCTACATCCGCTAAGTAGAACTTTTACCAAAATATATTGGAGGACAGCTTAAAATGGCTGAATGTTTTACCTTGTGTGTGTGGTTGCTTTACTAAAACACACCACTAACTTCTGTCCTGTTAAGCAAACTGCAGTGTTTTCAAGGTTTCTTGTGTTGCTGTGTGTACGGTAATTGTTCTCCACGTTGCCATCTGCACATTTCTGATCCATCGATCCTCTATATCGTCTTATACTGTTCAGGGTCGTGTTGCGCTGGAGCCACTCACAGAGAACTATGGAGGAAGTTTTATCGCCAGTCCATCATACTGCGCTTGCATCTTTTCTGGAACTAAAATCTAAAAATGAAATGCTGTCTAGTAGATTGTCATGCAAACGGGTTCTGTATTGTCTGTTTGTCTCAGTGAATGAAGTGACATCCTGTCCAGGGTGTTTGCTGCTTTCATTGAGGGACAGCTGGGATTAGCTCCATCAGTCAGCTGACCTTGGTTGGATAAAGCAGTGTAGAAAAGGATTGGTATGGAGTCAATGAGCTATGAAGCAATCAAAAGTAGTGAAGACACATGTGGAGGAGTGAAGGTTTCACTGAAAATGTCATTTTTACAACAGTATTAGGAGCCAATTTTTCACTTGTCATCCGTACATAAATTACCAATGTAACTTTCACAAGAGGTTTTTCAGATTTCAGTGCACTTTTTGTGGTTCAATTTGACAGCATCCTAAATATGTTTTCATGCTGGATGCCTTTTCATTTAACATGATTCCAGGGCATCACGTTCAGACGAGTCGGTGTTCCCACTGCCAACGATATCATCAAGTCATCGAGCAAAGACGCTGCCAGGTGGGTAAAATGTGAATCGTGAGCAACAATAGAAATGTATTACTAAATAACAGTTGAAGTCTGGCAGCCACAGTATTCAATGATTGAATATCATTGTCACTTTGGAAACCTCGTAGTTCATGTACAGATACTACATCTCAAGTAGTAACAATACAATAGTTAAGTTTTTTTCAAAAAGAGAAATTGGCACTTATTTTAGGTCTGTAAAATTCTAATAGATGTTTGAAGGTGATCATGATCATCAAAATGCACTTTCTCAAAGTATTGAATAAATGATTGAATGTTATATATACTTCATCTGCTGTTCTCATTTTTCATCATATTGAAAATATAAATAATCAGATTTTCACTGGTTAATTTTTATAAATGCACTTGTATAACTGCGGCTCTAATCTGTGGTTCCTCCAACTCTATACCCGAGTTTGGATATTCGTGAACTGGGTGCCCTGATGGCAAGCAATAGATGGTGATGTTTTTATTTTTGTGTCCAGGTTTTTGGACTCTGTTCCTGCCACAGCTATTGAATACTTCAGAGCATCGGCAGAGAAGCTGATCGAGGAGAAAGGAGCAGTGGATGCTCTTGCTGCTGCTCTGGCGCATATTTCTGGAGCCACGGCTCTTGAGCAGAGGTCACTGATCAACTCTGATGCAGTAAGTCTCACAAGCATAGTGCACCTCCGTGATGTCTGTGCCTGCTCCTCTATGTGCAATCCACACTTTCCCTAGTGACATATTGCACCTGTTGCACACCTGAGATTGAGAGTAGGATGTTTTTTCTCCCTCAAGATTCTCTGATGGGTTTGTTCTGCTTTTTATAAGGGATCCTCCTAAGCTTATTGTTTGTTTCTGCAGGGCTACGCTACAATGCAGCTGGTGTGTTCCCAGCCGATGCATAACATTGGCTACGCCTGGAAAAGCATCAAAGAACAGCTTGGAGAGGAGATGGAAAACCAGATTCACAGAATGACCTTCCTCAAAGGCAAAATGGTATGGACATGTGTGGTGCTGCACTTTTTTTTCCTCCCTATTTAAGATTCTATTGAACTTAGGTGTTACGTGTGAAATTAATTCGATGAAATTTGGCTTCTTTTTGTCATTTTAAATGACGCAATAAAATGTCTGTACTAGTGAATGCAAATAAATATATGATGCTGTGTATATAGTTTTAGTTTTCATTGAGTTTTAAGTGCAGGGCCCCCAAGGTCAGCCAGTCAACGATCTTATTAGATTTGACTTAAAATTATTTTAGGTTACAGTACAGCAAAGTACTTTCAGGTTCAACTCTTGTGGTGCGACCCCACCGTAGAAAGTATGGTTAAAATTTAGACGGGGGGGGTTGAACGACGTGGGGACACATCGGCGAAGAACATGGAAGCGGCCGATGCTGGCCGGCTTAACCCGGCTGCGTCTCTGCGGCAGGGTTCAAGTGAAACAGTGAGCCTCGTTCTCTGAGCCTCGTTCTCTGACGCAGCTTAAACCTTCTCATTGTGAAAAGCAGCGTCCATCTCCCGCTGAATCTCCTCCCCTCCTGTTACTGGGTGGAGCATTTGCACCTTATTGGAAGACCACGATGTGTCGCGCTCTGACATTTCAATAAACCAATTGACAAAAAAAAAAAAAAATGGTGAGCGCAAAGTGGCAACAACAACAGGGGGGTTTACAACCAATGAAATATTTTAAATATTGCGGGCCAGTTGAGAGTGACGATCGTCACTCCAAATCGGCAGACGACTGCGTTGTCGTTCCTTTTCACAGACCCGTTCCTCTATGCTGGGTACCTCAACGGAGGAGTGATTAAAAATCGTAGTAGTTGGTCGCTGCTTTTTCTCTGTACTATCCACAATTTTCTCGGTCCACGCGAAAACCTGTCCCTGCACAAATAGTGTGGTGGAACCGTGTCTTAAAATGTGGATCAGTGAAGCTTCTCTGTAAGTGTAACTATGCCTTTTATGACATAAACACTGACATCTCGCCCTTGCTGTGTCTAACAGGGAGTTTGTTTTGACGTCCCAGCTGATAAAGTCAAGGAGATTCAGGTAAGAGCAGCAGCAGAAACCACCTGTTTGGTCTGGACGTCACACTGAATGCTGAATCCTACACCTCAAAGTAGACCAAGCAACTTTTAATAACTTCAAATTGGGAAAGCATGGGTTTTAATTGTTTTTTGGGTTTTTTAAGATATTTTTCTACTGAATGTATGTAAAGTATCTACTATTATGATAATTTGATCTTATTGAATGATTTAAAAATAACTCAAATATTTTACACATTGTAATGCAAACCGGACACTGTTCAGTGATTTTTATTATATTGCAAATTAATTACTTATATAGTATCTATGTTTATTCACTCTACACCTTGAATATTTCTTTTTGTTTCCTGTGAATAATATTCTGCATATAATCATTGGTCAGCCATTACTGCTACTACCACCACTAACACCTCATCTCGAAGATAAACCTTCTATTTTGAATGATCTCAATAAAATATACTGGAATTAAACCACTAAAGTACATTTTATCCAGAAAAACTGCAGCTGCACCATTTATCCTCAACCACCAATCTTTAATGCCTCGTCAAATATGACTGTTATGTTTACATCACTTAATCAGGCAAAATGGGTCGATGAAGTTAACATTTTATAGGATTTTGATGATGATAATTATGGCCTTATGAACGCCAAAACAAAAAATATAACAAACTACATTTCCTTTATTAAGTCTAAAGATGTAGTGTCAATGAAAGTAACTACTGTAGAAGTAAATGTATTTGCAATATAATAAAAATCACTGAACTAATGGGTAATGTGTTAATTACTTAAGTTACACTGAAATAATTCATTAAGATTTAATTATCGTAAGAGTAGATACTCTACATACATTCAGTAGTAAAATCTTTTAAGGTTCAAGTTTGTAAAAGATGCTCAATTTAATTTGAGGCGTAGGATTCAGCCGTCAGTACGACGTCCAAACATGTTGAAGATCTGGTTTGAATTGTGAAAAAAAAGGTTCTATTTTATTCACATTCTGTGAGATGTTCACATTCTGTGAGATGTACCTGTATGTTTGTCCTGCTGAAATCCAACCTTTGGTGCTCTTAACAGGATGGCTGGAAGGACGGTCGTCGATGGCAACTGTCTGTCGCCACCGAGCTCCCAGAGCTCGAGGAGAAGCAGCAAAGTGGTAGCCGTGGTGACAGAGGCTTCAGCAGTGGTAACCGCGGTGACAGAGGGTTCAGAGGAGGAAGAGGAAGAAGTTTCGGGGGCCGAGGTGGTGGGTTCCGGGGGAATGGTGGAGGTTTCCGAGGGAATGGCGGCAGAGGACAGAAACGCAGCTTCAGCCACGCCTTCGATCACTAACCTTAAGACTGACACTCGCCAGAGCTGGCAGTGTCCGTGCCAGTTTACAGCTGTTAAAAACCTCCATTACTCAAAATGCTTCCTTATTCAATATTTAATTCATGAAAAGGACAAATTCTGTCAACTCAACAAAATGGTTCATTTTTAGGTAACCACAGTTGAAGATGACATTTTCCTTCCTCAGCACAATAGGCTGACAGGCATTTAGAAATCCTTGATACCTGCTTCTCTGTGAAGCAATTCGTTAGCTAAGACTCTGAAAATGATATTCTTGAAACCACTCTACAGTATAAAATAATACAAGATTTGGTTGCCATGTCTTGAGTGGCAGGAAATTAGAAACATTGACTTTTGATCTTCTAATGAAGTAAAATATGAATTTTGTATGTCATTCGCAGTTTTAAGTTTTAGTGATACCGTTTTCATATGCTATTTTTTTTTTAAACATTCTGTATTTGGGGAACAGTTGCAGCCATCAGGCTTTTTGCCAGGGTATTCACCTTTCTGACCCAACAGCTTGTACACTGAAAGTGTTTACACAACTTTTGTAATTCCACGAAGGTGCACTATAATACAGGCATGTAGGAGGTGCTGTGTTTCTTCTCACCCTCAGGGAACAGTGATGAAACAGCTGCTGACCTTTACAGTGTGCTCTATGTTGGATTGCTGCATTACCCTTTGCTGAAATCTCTCTCCCCAAAAATTTAATGGATGATTGCTTTGCAATTGCCTCTATTTAATAACTTCTGTGGACTGCCTCCATTCATTTGAATGAGATGACTTATTCATTAATAAAAAGGTCAACCTGTATTGTGTTTTGTTTTGGATTTTTTTCCTTTGTGGAGGGGTGGCAAATATGGCAGTACATGTTATTTCAACTGAAATGCTTTCAAGACTGAAGTTGATACACTACTCACAAATAAAGTGGTATGCAAAAGTTTTGGGCACCCCTGCAAATTTTCATGATTTTCCTTTATAAATCTTTGGTTGTTTGGATAAGAAATTTCAGTTAAATATATCATATGTGAGACAACACAGTGGTATTTGAGAAATGAAATAAAGTTTATATGATTTACAGAAAGTGCAAGAATTATTTAAACAAAATTAGGCATGTGCATAAATTTGAGCACCTTTGTCATTTTGTTGATATCAATACCTTTAGCACTAATTAATGTAACTCAAACTTGGTTTACCCCAATGACCCTTGACCTCCATACACAGGTGAATCCAATCATGAGAAAGGGTGTTTAAGGAGGCCAATTGTAAGTGTTTCCCCTCTGCATCTTCTCTGAAGAGTGGCAACATGGGAGCCTCAAAACAACTCAAACGACCTAAAAACAATGATTGTTCAACATCGTGGTTTAGGGGAAGGACACAGAAACCCAGCTCAGAAATGTCTTCCCTCAGTTTCAGTTGTGAGGAACACTGTGAGGAACTGGAAGACCACAGGCACAGTTCTAGTTAAGGCCCGAAGTGGCAGACCAAGAAAAATCTCAGATAAGCAGAGGTGAAGGATGGCGAGAACAGTCACAGTCAACCCACAGACGAGCTCCAAAGATGATGTCAATGATGTCACTACATCGCTCAACTATTCAGCGCACATTACACAAAGAGATGCTGTATGGAAGAGTAATGCAAGAAAAGCCTTTCCACTGCACCCGCCACAAACAGGGTCGCCTGAGGTATGCTAAAGCACATTTGAACAAGCCAGCTTCATTTTGGGATAAGGTGCTGTGGACTGACAAAACTAAAATAAGAGTTATTCATACCTGAAAAAGAACACAGCATTCCAAGAAAAACACTTGCTGCCCTACAGTAAAATTTGGTGGCGGTTCCATCATGCTGTGCAGCTGTGTGGTCAGTGCTGGGACTGGGAATCTTAAAGTTGAGGGTCGCATGGATCTCACTCAAGATCAGCAGATTCTGGAGAACAATGTCCAGGAATCAGTGACAATGTTGAAGTTGCGCCGGGGCTGAATCTTTCAACCAGACAACGACCCTAAACACTGCTCAGAGTCTACTAACTCACTCATGCAGAGGAACAAATATAATGTTCTAAAATGGCTATCTCAGTCCCCAGACTTGAATGTTATAGAAAATTTGTGGTGTGATTTAAAGTGGGCTGTCCATGCTCGGAAACCATCAAACCTGACTGAACTGGAGATGTTTTGTAAAGAAGAGTGATCCAAAATACTTTCTGCCAGAATCCAGACTCTAATTGGAAGCTATAGGATGTGTTAAGCTGCTATTTCTGCAAAAGGAGGATGCAAAAAATTTTGAGTTAATTTTTCTTTTGTGGTGCCTAAATATATGCACATGCCTAATTTTGTTTAAATAGTTCTTGCACTCTTTCTGTAAATCATTTAAACTTTATTTCACTTCTCAAATATCACTGTGTTTGTCTCCTAGATGATATATATAACTGAAATCTCTTATCCAAACAAACCAATGATTGATTTATAAAGGAAAATCATGAAAATTTGTAGGGGTGCCCAAACTTTTGCATACCACTTAGGGATAAGGTGCCTTTTGGGTGAAATTTAAGGAAAATGTAAAAAGTGATGAGTATTTTAGTAGAACCATGCAACGGTGATCTCCGGATCTCAAACTATTTATTCAGACAAAAGCTAACCACAGCGAAAAATGTCAATGTCTCAATAACAGTGGCTGAAGCATAGCGCTCTTGACGTCTCCAACATCATTGGCGGCTATCATTTCCGCTCGATGTGACTTTCATCGGTCTTTGTGTTCCATCAGAGGACAGCACTGAGGTCCACTGGTCCCCACGTCCAACATGAATGCTCCCTGGTCCAGGCACAGATGTAATCGTCTGTGCCTGGTGATGAGGATACATGCTGAGGATCACATCTAGTGGGACAGTAACGTGACTGACTTGACTGTCAGGGGGTCAGATCAGTGTCTCCCAGGATGTGTTGCTGGATGGTCTTTGAGGCTTTAATCATGTGCTGTGCAGATCCATCTTTCAGCAGAACCTGGTGGTCACATGAGAAAGTCATGCACTGAAGAGACTGAATAACTACTTCTTGATAGTTGAGGGACTTTAATCTTACAAACCCCCTTCATGATTTTTTTGCGAAGTTCCCCCTGTGAAAGTGGCCGCTCTTCCTCATCAGTAACGGGGGACTCTTCTGCATCGTATTCCACACTGAGGGGTGCAAATAAGAAACA
>OMNM01013299.1:3040-28347 GCA_900302745.1 Parablennius parvicornis | reverse complement strand
GGATGCGCGCGCGCGCGCACACACACACGCGCACACACGCACACACACACACGCACACACACACACACACGCGCGCACACACACACACACACACACACACACACACACACACACACACACACACACACTATCTAATGAAGGCCATCCATGCGGGTGCTCTGTAAGTTGTCTTATTACATGGGAAAGTGTGAGAAAAGTGTCACTAAATGTGGTCGGGAGGCAGCACACGCCCGGGGAAACACCTCAGGGCTGAAGAGGGAAGAAATCCGAAAACATCCAGAAGTTCACAAGTGGTCAGACTGGCTGTGCAGCACTGTCGGTATGGTTCCGATGTGGAAACACCACCAATGTTAGGTTTTATTTTACATCTGTGAGGTGGCAGCTGACAAAAAAAAAAAAAAAAAAGACAAATCTCAGGAAATAATTTATTGCTGCTGAAGAATCCTGGATCAGAGCAGTAATACCCTGATTATTTATTTACAGCTACAAACACATGGAACTGCAACAAAAAAACCAAAAAACATTTAATTGCCTCGCAATGATACCTGTGAAACCTGCACACACACGTCATGTTTTATTTTTCTCACACACACATGCTTACACCTGCTCTTGTTTGACTGTAAACGTGTGTGTGTGTGTGTGTGTGTGTGTGTGTGTGTGTGTGTGTGTGTGTGTAGTGAGATTGTAAAGAGTGCAGCTCATGAATCTGTGCCACTGATAAAGCTGCGTTTACGAGGAAGCCTGGGGATCCACGTCCTGCTGATGCTGCGCATAGGCCAAGAATCAGACGTCTCTTCTCTTTTATGCACTTGCACACAGTACTGGGACTAAAGTGCAGTAACACAGTACTGTTACATACAGCAGTACCACCTCAGTAACTAATTATTTCTGTAAAGGTAGTTACAATTACAAACCTTTCTGAACTCAAGTTGTAGAGCTGTTTCTCTTTTCCTGTTTCATGAGCTGTATTTGGGTTTGCAGAAAATATTGTCTTAATGTCTACTAGTCTATTGAAATTCTGTTTGCTGGAGGAGGATTCTTCGTCGATTATAAATAAACTCAGCCATCATGACAGCAACATGGAAGTTCTCTGGGTGGAAGCAGCCTCCACATGAGTGTGTGTTTGTGTGTTCTGTTACTTGATCAACTTCTTCATTCATGCAAATCTCACGTTCAAAACTTCCACATGTTGGAGAGAATGACCCAGGTGACCTCTTTAGCTATGTAGCCGTTAATAGCAAAAGAGCTAAATACCTCCTTTCTTCTTTTGTCTTGTTTTCTTTTCCCTGTCCCCGGTTTTTGTTTTCTTCTTTCTTTTTTCCCCATTTGTTCTATTTTTGTAACCACCACCACCCCCCAACCGCACACATACACACATACACACACACCCACACGCACTTTTTTTCTCCTCCTCAAGGCTAGAAAAAAGCTGACTTAGCAATTATACTTTATTTATCTGGTTTTGTTTTTTTTGGGGGGGGGGTTACCATTTTTGAAAATCACAATTGAATGAAAATTTAAAATAATGAAAACAAATGTTTATTTACACGACATATTCTAAAAGCTAGAGGAAGTCACTGCTGAGGAGCGACTTGTGGCTCGAGAGCCGCAGGTTGAAGACTTCTGTACTAACTGATATAACTTCCACATTATAGAGCATCTTCCTCCCAATAATTTATCTAACGTATTGAGTGAATTAGTCGTTAGACTGACCCACACAGTGCTGACAATAAGAGCAAGATCAGGCTTTATTAATCCAGCATGGGGAAAGTCTCTGTATTTCCCCCACCCTAAAGACTTGGCAAGGTGCGCTGCAGTTACGGCGCTCGGGGAGCAGATGAGATGAGCTCACTCCTCTAACCCCTCGGCCACCACTACTCCCCATAACAACTATTAGATTCCATTACATTAGACTGCACTTTTTTCATCCTACAATGGGGAAATTCACTTGTTCCAGCAGCAGAGAAGTAAAAAAAAAAAAGGAGCAAAATATACAATAAATATTATACAGAAAAAGATAAACACTCTACTCTGAAGCATATTAACAGTAAACAATAAACCAATGACTGTAGAGGTAAGTGTGCAAAATCAGTAAATATGTGCAAAAAAACATTTCAAGGAGGTCATATGCAAAATTCACTTTCTAATGTTTTTCCAACAGTAATACGTGTCCCCATACCAGGGAATCACCCCCCAGAAGTGAATAAAATCTGTCACGTCTCTCCCAGGCTTGTTTCAATCTTTTAAAAGTCTTACTCCAACAAGCAAATCAGAAATCAAACCCTACATAGTGTCATTGGGGGTTTAGCCAATCCCAATCAAGGTACCTCCCTTTGACTCCTCCCATAATTAGCTCTGCTCTGGCACATGGCACCATGAGAGTAAGTACTTCCTCCTCTTTCCAGATCGGCATATGTGGGAGGAGCCAGTTAAGTTCACACGGACACAGCAGATTCTGAATGTCGCTCACATAATTCAATATGCAAATGAAAATGAAAATCAAGGAAAAGCTGGATTTGGGGCAATATACTTTGAATTCAACTTTTTTGGATCATCAGGACCATGTGAAAGTGTTGAAAAGTTGGATGATATGACCCCTTTAAAGCAGCAGGTATGGACCTATGTGCCCATTGATAAGACAGGACACACCAGTAAAGAAATTTTGTTTGCTGTTTTGGTAAAGTTACTCCAGTACTTTTTGATTTACAAACACATTTCAGTCAACAGTGGACTCACAGAACACATCCTGGTGGAGTTCCTACTGGAAAAAAACAGGCTCACAGCTGATAGTGTGAGCACCAGAAAATAGTACTCCTCCTTCAGGCATCATCAATAAGGAGAGAATACAATGTTATTAGGTGGCGTGAACACTTAACAGAGTAATATCCTGATGTGACATTAGGCACTTCCTCTACAGGATATCATTTTCACTCAGCACTCTTCTGAAGATGGCTATTACACCGTCTTGATGCTTTCCAAATAGTCGACTTTTGGTATGAAATAAGAAAGATGGAGTGAGCGCACTGCTCGGCTTCAGCTCGAATGTGATGGCGAAATACACTTTATACTCCCTCAAACGCATCGTAGTTTTATAACAGCAGAGCTGAGCTTAAAGAAGGCCATTTTCAGACCTCACTGTCAGGTAGGTACTGAAAGATTTGAATGATTCATGAACCAATTTGCTGCGTGCGAATGTAGTGCTTGCAGGAATGAAGCGTTTCGCCACTTTTTGTTGCGGCTCTGGGCGGCGGCACGGCTTTAGACTCTAGTTTTACCTCTCGTGCCACACAGACGCCATTACTTGAAAGCATTTAGAGAGGGGGAAATGAGGTTGGGTGGTAGCCAGCTTTTGGTAAAGTAACACGACTGCGAGCCTCCTGCTCTTGCTGCACTCATTTCTCCCACATGCATTTCACAATGCCTTCATGATTGCAGGGTCTTCTGTCATGTTTTGACCATTACAGCACTCGTCCCATCTTACACCGAGAACCTGACAACCCTGACCCCTTTTAGAGTCATATTACCAAGCACTGTGCACACATGCACACGCGTACACACACAGACGCGCACACACACACACACACGCGCACACACACGCACACACACACACGCACATGCGGTTCTCTGCCTCTCACAAAACACTCCTGTTTTTCTCACACACATTCTGACACAGGCAGATAGTGGGAGAGAAGAGGATGGATGACATATTTCCTGAGGAGAGGCGGCAAACGTTATTTGTTATAATTCAGCTCTAATTTCAATATTTTCAAACCTTCCCAGAGATTTATATGCGCTGCCTCGGAGAGCATCCATCTTGACCGAGTCCCGGCCGGGCTCAACTCCGCCGGTGTCACATGATCGATGTTTTCCCCGGCCTCTCAACATCTTTGGGGGTCACATGGGCCTCTGTCAAGCTTGGTTAATTTTGCACTCTCAGCTCCGCTGCTATTAGCATATGAATATCCTCATAGCCATACATATTCTGCTGCCATGCATAGGGATCTGGAGAAGTGGTTCTTTTTAAGAAGGAAAGTGAAAAGACCGGAGGGGACGAAGAGGAGGAAGGAGTAGATGGGGGCTTGGCGGCATGTTTTCACAGCTGTCATGGTGATGAATTAGGCTCTTATGATTAATCTGTATTTAAATGTAACATTACCATCGCCAGACAGTCAGGCCCAGCCCATTTCTAGTGGACCATAGCCGTCTAACGGAAAAACATGTTGATTATATCCAAAGCCACCAACAGCAGCAATTCAGACATTGACTGCATTATTAGCCCTGTTAGAGGAAAGTTGTAATTTACAGCCTGAGCATGAGCAATGTCAAAAGTTAGTCCAGCTATGAAGATGTGCGCCTCTCACTGATGGCGGTGGTGTCGGGTCAACTTCAGCTTCATAATCCCTGTGCTGTGAGGAAACGAGGAGCTGCTGAATGGTGGCTATAAAAGCTTCCCCATCGACCGACTCTGTGAGGACAAACTCTCCTCCCATCTCTTTTGTGTGTCTTTTTACAGCCAACTTTGCGTCAAAGTGAGAGTCTGACTCCCACCCCTGCCATTTAGTTCCCACACGACCTTGCTAAGATACAAAAGCGGACGCAGTGAACAGCTGCCCACTGGGGCGACAGATTTATATGAGACAAATCAAAGCTCTAAAAACCAACAGCTGACCTGAGCGGCGGAGAGGAATAAAAATCACAATGTGCGTTTTATTACTCTTCTGAGGCTCCGGTTCTCTCCAGTCCAAGGCTTCAGCTGTCATTAGCGTTCATTATAAGAGCTTTCCCATATGCTTCTGTCCGCAGATGTTTTGATTGGGACGGAACATGTTATGACTGCACACTCCCGCATGGAGCTGCGGGTCAAGTGAGGGACAGAGTCAGAGGTGGTGCTGAAGGGAACGGGATGCTGGGAGAAATCAAACATGATCCAAGCTTAACTGTGTTTGGCAGAATTCTTTCAGGTCATCTGACGACTACGCTCTTCGAACGGGCTGTAGCGTCCTGCTGGCCTGTCCACGGCGCTGTGTCCTGAAGGAATACTGTGACAAACTATGTGGAAAATACGCTTTTTCACTTTTGTGCTGCAGTCATATGAGAAGATTAAAGGCCTGTCCACACGAGAACACGATTGACGTTATCGCACCATTTTTGACCGATGGTCTACACATGGTGGCGTTTTAGGAGCCCGGGGTACATAAAAGCCCACCCACCCCCCTCCCGGAGAGTGAACCAATTAACTGCACACTCTAAACTCATGCTGCACCCACATTCCCATAAATTAAATACATTTGTGTTGACAGCCATGCTGTATTTTAAACACAGGATAGAATTTTAATTTCAAATGATAAAGTTTATGAATTATTTTGATCAAACAACATGCCTGTACCATTAGATATGTTCTCAGGCCCCGATTACCCAACAACTTTCCAAGCTACTGAAAAGTTTAGCATTTACACAACAAAGGCAGACACATTGACAATGTAGACAGCAAGTCACACGTCACACAGTCGTGCGACAAGACAGCAATGACAGTTGCGTGTAGGTAAAAATATTAAAATGAGTGTACTTGAACGCACCTCGAAGACCCGCGGCTTCTCAACAACGTAGCATGGATAGCATGCTACATAGATACCGCGGTCATAAACTCAACTGGTCGTTGTTCCAGAAGCACAACAACTGCACCTGCACGACAAGAAGTGTAGGTACCTGCCAGCGGACCGAGGCTCAAGGAGCCGCAGCAGAGGGACCAAAGAGCTGCACACAGCTCCGGAGCCGCTGGTTGCCAACCCCTGGTCTGGCTGAAGAGCGCAAGAAAAAAAAAAAAAAGAAAAAAGTTGCGTTGTAACTTTTTCTCGTTAGAAAAATAACTTGAGATCTCAACTGCAGTTATCTCGTTATCACGGGAAAACTTTAATCTTCTATAGGAAATGATAGACGTGGGAACAAGGTTAATTATTTAATTTAAGACAAACAAATAATCACTTTGACTGTCTTACAGATGAAAAATTAAGAAAATTTTAAGGACAGTGTCATTCTCTTTTGAATATAAATGTTGGTAATTGAAAATATAGACGCATCCTAAAAGTGTTGGCCCTTCTCCTGCTAGTTGAAAACCTCACAGAGCCCCAACAGACTCAACTGTGGTTTGTGGCATTAAAGGGGAATCACACCTGCCTGAGAAGGAAGTTTCAGGACAGAATGTGGGTACTCTGTAGAGGCTGATGTGAAGCATCACCAGGAGCAGCACAGACGAGGAGGAAGAGGAAGTGAAGAAGACCTCGTGAGATGATGATTGGTTGTCGAGGAAAATGTCTCTTGGGAGACACATGGACCCAGGAAAATAGAAGCGAGGTGCAGAGTGGTAAACTCATCCTGCTTTTATGTGTTAGTATAAAATAGAAGATAATTTGTAAAATACTTTATTACATGTCAGAGAAAAATATTTCCCATTTTGTATAAGAGGAGAATGGTGATAGTTACATAAATAAAATGGTGACATGCGGGTCACAGGGAGGTCCCGGATGAGAGATGCCCACCTCTGGAGTTTAAAACTCTGTGTTTTTCTATAAACTTCCTTTTTCATCACCTTAAGTGTTGAGGAGCACTCGCCAGAACTGCATGTGTGAATCTGCCTTGTGGTAAGAATGCTTTGTTAACTAAATAATTGGTAAATTCTTAACTATCTCTGTTGTTCTTATATACATATACATACACACACACACACTACACACACACAAACAAAGATGTATACAAAATAAATACTTTTACTTCAGAGCCAACATACAGTCCGGTTTCATCTTGAGTGGTCCGGAGCAGTAAAGTATTGTTATAATAACCTTTAAATTTACACTTGAAAGTTTTTCTTTGTTGTGGCACACAGTGTGTGTAACGAAACTATCCATAATTCAGCAAGATCAAACATTTACTCCTGAAAATTACTACAATCGCAACATAAAGTAAATTTTAATGAAATGTTCTGGTGCAAAATACAATGAAATGCAAAAAAAAAAAAAAAACATTTCATAAATGCTATTGTAAGATATTTGTATTTCTATCCTATTCTGCATGTTCAAAGCTGTGGCTGGCTAAGGACAACAGAGATACCAAGAGCAATCAGAGATTTCTGGTGTCTGCCAACGTTGACTTGGACACAGAAGGAAAGACATATTATCCGCACTGGAATTCTAATTTTCACCTGGATTTGGTTTCCATGAAACAATCTGAAGGTAGTATATCTTGCCAATTGATACATGTATGAATGATACAAGCAAACTATTATAATTCCCACTGTGAAGTAGCATGCCATTGGACCAGATAGTGGATATTGAGTAAAGCAACTGATTGCCTTTGCTGGACTTGGTTAAGAGTTTACACAATTATTTATTTAACAAGAAATTCTCACGAACACGACAGGTCGCACAGGTCCCATGGCCATGCTTTCCCAAAACTTAAGGTGATGGAATAGAGAAAGAGGAACAGAGGCGGGCTTCCTCTATCCGGGTCCTCCCTCTGACCCGGTCTGCTGTGACCTTTGACCGCTCTGGCCAATAACAGTGGACTGCCTCTGCCCACTTTCTGCTAATTAAAGTGTGTTAACAGTTAAAACCTCTTGCATTATGTCCTCTCTTACCAGGTCCCCTGTACAGGTTCTACAGTACACATATTTTAGGCAGCTTTGAGCAAGCTGTGTGTGTGTGTTTTTGCATGACTTTTTCAAAAATCGACTGTCCAAATGACGGCTGGACCGCTCACTGCCTAAAACAGTGCTGTCAAGCCAAGTTTCATTATTGGGCCTTGTTCCAGTGTATCATTGGAATTTGCTGTGGGCCAATTAAAAATGAATGGCGGGCCACAGCTCCGGTTTGGATGCTCCAGCTCTAATTTTATTAGTATAATGTGTTGTCTAATTTGTTCAATTGCTCTTTTATAAGATCTTTCAATAATTCCTATTATCACAACCAGACTGTCAGGTTACCAGCCCAAACTTTAGCTCCCCCAGGAGCTTTCAGTCTGGGAGAGCGCCGCTTCACAAACACATTCATGGTTTCTCTCACTGAATATTGAATCACACTTAATCATCCAAACCCCTCAAGGCAGTTTCCTGCTAATAATTGTCAGTGCAGTTGTTTGCACATCCCTTTAACACAGATATACTGTATAGCCTTTCATCTGATGCCAAACTAATCCACAGGCCATGTTTATTGGCATTGTTCATCTCTGCCTTCTTGGACGTTCTTCTGACAATTCTTTATTGCCAAACACCATGAAAAACATCTGTTCAGTTGAGATCCAGCTCCACAGTGGCATAGTTTACTGCCTTAAGGGTATTTCGGTGTTGAAGAAGTTGCTTCTGTTCAATGTATTTGTGAAAATAGATGGTCAGACCAGGCCTTCAATTTGTGTCGGTGAATTACCGTGCAGATTCATTTCAAAGAAACCATCTAAAGGCAGCTGATTGAAGGGTCCGGGGAGATGGTCTTAGTTCCTCTTGGCTGAGCTGATTGGAGAAAAGGAGATAAGGGTGCCAGAGCCGATGATTAATGGCTTGGTATCACTACCTGCCTCGTGCAGGCCAGCAGACAATGTGGAAATTATGCTTAGAATTTTCTACATTTTCTCTTTCTTCATTGTGGTTGAGTGCAGAACAGAAAGAAGGGGAGGAAATAAGTTGACAGGTGGATAGCTTTTAAATGAAGGAGATAGAGAAAAAAGATGGGGCACGATTTGATAGGGGGGCCACAGATCTCCGCAAAGAAATCTGATTTAAATTCACACTTACCACAACCATTTCCTCACCTTGAATTTTGAGCCATCCCGTGTGTTTCCCATCATTTATTGACCTTGCCTTTTATGCTGCATGCTAATTTATACAAATGTAAGCATTTTTTCCCCTTTCATGCTCTATAGCTGGAGTTTGTTGGCTTTCACACAGTGGGTGAAGTTTCGCCTTGAAAAACCCAAATTCTCCTTTTTCTCTGTCCTCTGGGAGCGTGCGCGCTCGTGTGTGTGTATATGTGTGTGTGTGCGCGCGTGTGCACGTTGGCTGGGAGGGGTTAAAGCTTTGCAGCGGTTGACTGCCTCCTCTTTACTTAAATTAAAGACATTCATGCATTTTGAACAGGGAAAATACATTTTAATGAAAATGTATACAGTTGTGCAAATGTTTTTGAAAGGCTCCGGTAATAAAGATTCTCAAATGTGGCTGAGTGGGGAAAGACATGGCACTGTATTTTGGTGGATAAGCACAAAGGGTAAACATTGCAGAGGTAAATAGTTTGGATATGTGGCTCCCTCATCAAAGCTAATGCCCTGCTGTGTAAATTTGCCAAAGTCTTTGTACGTAATTGATTCGCGTACAAAACGATAAGCTGTGTTATGTGATAAGAGGATGGTTTGAGGACAATTTTGTTTGAGGAAAGGAAAAACTGCAAAGGACAAAAACTGAATGACTTATTACAAAGACGGGGTCGAACATCAAAATAATCAGAGTTAATTTTTAGCAAGTAACACTGAATCCAATAAATCCATTCGTTTTTTTCCCCAACGCAGTAATAAAGTTCATCTGAAATCCCTACAGAATATAAATTAGCTGTGTTTCTAACATCTAGAGGTTAATGGCATGAAGAGCTGTGTGCGTACTGTATACTTGATGACTAAGTGCTCTTGTAATCAACCCCTCCAGGCATATGGTGCAGTTCTTGATCCAATGACGAACACAATTCCACTCCGGATAATAAACAATCACAGTCAGTTCACTTTCAGCAGCATCCTCTTACTAGGGAAACAAAACGTGGAAAAATTGAATGTGTTTTCTTGTAGACAAAAAAGACAATCCTGAGCAGACATATACCAAAACATCCTTTTAATTTTTTTCCTTTTTTTGGGGGGGGGAAAGAAGAAGTATGTTTGCACAGCTTGTACCAAAGATTGATGGGGAACTTATTTTAACGTGATATGTTCAATATAATAAACTTTCAATTATTTCAGAGCGTTTCCTCATTCATCACCCACATAATGGCATCAAATCTTGAACACACCCTCTCTACTAATTTTGATTATAAATATGCATATTTTAACATTTTAATATTCACTCATCACACACAACACCAATATTTTTTGCTGATCATGCCTTGGGTGTTAATCCACCTCACATTGTGTTAAGATCAACAGTTTATATAATTCTCACAGAATTTCAGTTAAAGTTTCACTTTAGAAAGTGTTAATATTGTATCTCTTTATTAGTTTTAAATGTCTCACACGTGTTAATAAGCACATGTGTCAGTAGCCACCAGCTTCACTGACACACGTCAGTCACGTCCCACGTAACATTAAAGGAGTCACATTGTGCAAAATTCAATTTGTAATGGTTTTCACACAGTAATGTGCATCCCCAGACCTGGAATAACACCCCAGAGTTGAAGATAATCTTTCATCTCTCTCCCTGGCTTGTTTCAGTTTTTAAAAAGTGTCTGGTGCAACGAGCGAATCAGAAATCATATAGTGTTATCGAGTTTAGCCAATCCCATTCAAGGGAGGTCCTCCCTTTGACCCTCCTACAATTAGTAGACGGCCAATCGGACCCATGGTAAAGGGTTAAAAAGCTGTATAATATGACTCCTTATCACATGACTTCATACGAGGATAGTAATACAAGTAAATACATTTGGTTCCTAGCTTTTGTTTAAATCACGTACCAATCAGGATCTTCTCTCTGTCAAGGCAATCAGGGAAATAAACTGCGTGCCTGGAAACAGGGAGTGGCTTTATTTACTCTGCTAGGTGTACATTTAACTCCGTCAAGCGTGTTTGCGTTCAACTCATATAATTAGCACCCTCTGACTGATGTCATCACTACAAGTGTTAAAATAACACCCAACCCAACACCTATCAACTCAAAATATCTTTCACTGGGAAATTAATAGAAACAAGAGCAATCAAAGATTTCTTACAACTGCCAACGTTGATGTGGACACAGAAGGAAAGACATATTATCCGCATTGGAATTCTATTTTTCATCTGGATTTGGTTTCCAAGAAACAATCTGAAGGTAATATCTTAACAATTGATACGTGTATGAATAAAACTTTGATGAAGATCTGTCATGTACTTTTGACGTGATCCTCATTTGAGACCTCAGAAATTAAAATCCATATTCAGAATTCGGATCCAGATTCAGATCCGGATCACTTCTAAAAATTCTGTCAATTCTTCTATAATCTAATATCTATCCGTGGTGAAACTTTGGTGAAGATCCGTCTAGTAGTTTTTACGGTCTTAACCGCAAAAACCGAAATTCGGATCCAGAATCCAGATCCAGGTCACTCCCAAAAATTATTGGAGTCATCTGTTGCCTAAGATCCATCTCTGGTGAAAATTTGCTGTAGATCTATTTAGTAGTTTTGACGTAATCCTGCTAACAGACAGACAAACAGACAAACATTAAAGAAAAGCACTACAAGAGCACAGACCGCCACCTAATAGCGTTTCCCAACTTCAAAGTGCTGCCATATTGTTAATCTAGATCGGATCCAGATGAAATTTGACACAATTCAGGGCAATGATCCTTCAAATATACATTTCAAATTTCAAGAGAATCAAAACAAAATTCAATGAGTTATGATTTTTGCAACTCGTAAATGGGGTTTCCAATGTTAACTTCCTGAATGTTTCCTGACCTTATTCTGGATTCCATCCTGATAAAATGTTGCACCCTACTAGATATGACCATCCTACAGATCACTGAATTTATACAAGTCAATCAGATAGAATACCAAGAGAGAGGATTTTTTGAAAACAGCTCAATGATAAGTAAAGGGGAAAAACAGGATCTTTGATATATTTTTGTATCCAGATGGTTATCCGGATCACTCTGAACATTTAATGGAATCTAAGTTGGGTCAAGACACATCTTCTGATTTATTTTAGGACGATCCCGTCAGGAGTTTTTGTGTAATCCTGCTAACAGACAAACAAACAAACAGACAAACAAAGCCTGGCAAAAGCATAACCTCCTTGGCGGAGGTAATAAATAAACACAGGTGATTTTATTACATCCTTGGTGGATGTAATGATTTGCTGTGTACTGGATGGGTCATCACTGTGGCACCTTGAGCAGGACACTCCACCCCATTAGCTCCCCGAAGCGAAAAGATGAGGTTTTGCTGCGGCATCCAAGAAATCTGATGGATGAATGCAGAAAAAAGGAATTTCTCAAAGGAGATTAATAAAGTCTGATTAGTTTAATTTATTCGATGACACCCAGCTTTGAATCCATTGTAAGCCCTTTATCACATTCCCTTCCTTTTTCTTCTCAGCTGGTTTAATAGATATTCAAACTCAGTTCAATTTCATTTTTGAAAATTCAAACTGATAAAAATTCAAAAAAAAAAATCTTTTTTGGCAAGTAAATTATACTCTTCAATCTGACCAGGCTACATCCCTCGCCTCGTGTACAGTTTACAGTAGGGTTGAGCCGGATATTCGTTTCAGACATAAAGAATTTTTGACGAGTACGAGCATAATACGAGTAAACACGTCAATATCCGTGCTCATGCTGAAGGAAAATCTTCATTTGGTAACTGACTGTCTTCACGCTCTGTGATTGGCCAGTCACACACAGCGCCCGCCCCTACACAGACAGACACATCTCAGCAGCCAGAGCCGCGCTCCACTCTCGCACACACACAGACGGCGACTGATCTCCCCGTGCCCGGTGTAGGTACCAGATCTGTTCAGGGCGGGGCTTGCACATGCGCTCAGGCTACCACATCGGTCCGGGGCGGAGTTCATGTCTGCGCCTGCTGGTGACATGACACACAATATGAGCTACGGCAACTCCATATGGACAAACTACATTACTATAGATAGATAGATAGCTGGATAGATAGATAGATTTTTTTTTTTTTTTGACAGATTTTTCTATAGTTTTCATTATTAACATGCACACGTGGACAAATGGACAATGTTTGATTTTCAATGCCTAATTTTCATTCAATTTTTATTTATCAATTTTGTTAGATTCAAGGTATTTCTGTGACGATTGTGGGTTTTTCTTTATTAACGGAGGGCTATCAACAATTTTGTAATCGTATGTGAAGGTTTAAATGTCAGGGACCCGTTAGACCATATATAGGTAATTTATAGAGGTAGATATAAACATAAAAAAAATACATCATCCCTTGTATTTCTATTCAGGGATTAATAAGGTATACTGTATATTCCATCATTGAATAGACAGGTATCCTTTAATAACTATATATAAGATGGGTATTTAATATATTTAGAGTGACACATCGTTAGACAAGATTTTAAAACCTTATTGACTACCGACTACATTAAAACGTCTTTCTGGTTAAAATAAATATTTTATTCATACAATATCAGAAAGATATTTGTTGAGAAAAATCTGTTGACAAAAGAGTGACACATCTGGACCTTTTTTTGGGACAGGGCAATTTAAACAATTTTGCAAAGAAATATGAATATACAATAGGAAAATTGCTGGGGAAAGACCCCGCCCAAAAACCAAAACACACAAGACATTGCTAAGGCTGGATGAACTGGTGATGAAGGGCGGATGAGCCGAGGTTGAAGGCTGGTGGATGAGCAGGTGTTGATGAGCTTGAGCTGAGGACAAGTGGAGACGGTGGGTGGAGGAGTGGAGGCAGGAGAGCTGAACCTGACGATAGGTGGACACTCATTGATCCAAACAGATAAGGGTGCCACAGTGCATACAGACTTCATGTTATTTAGTCTAGTTTAGGAGTTGTGTGTGTCTAACTTATATTTACCTAATGCATTTAGCTACAGGTGGCTGCAGTAGTCTGGACGTTAGGCTCAAGAATAGAATGCAGTAATTTGCCCCCGTTTTCCTCTACCAACATATCCTGTAAAACAGTGACAGAAAAAATAGAAAACTACTATTACAGTCTGCATTAAGTCTTTGCATAGCTGCCATCAATAAACATGTGCAATGACCGATACGAGATTTTCTAGTATGGCACGCATGTACCTGGTGTGCAGTTTTTATAAGACCAACTGCATCCAAGGCAGGTATCAATTGTGTACAAGGTGTAAAACATTTTCCTGTAGTTCACAGAGAACCTACTTCATGTGCAAACACCTGTGTAAAACAAAATATAAGCCAAAAGAGAACATTTCATTTGAGCTAGTGAAAATACTTATAGCCAGCACAGCATCAAAGTCATATTTCAAATCATTGAGCCATTTACTGGATCATTTACTGTCAAGCCAGCGAAAATGAGCAGTGTCTTCAGAAACTTTCAGCAGACACAGCGTCTCTGAAGTTGGTACACACCAGAGCCAATGTTAGCAAAGCTTTATCACCTTCCTGCAGTACCACTTCTTCAAGGATGTCCATGAGCACACATATTGGCAACTGTACAATACACGTGAGGCAAATTCAAGCATATTTTATAAACAATACACTGACTTCCCTATTGACAAAACGATGAAAAAAAGGCTTTTAAGCATAAAGTTCCAGACACATAATCTTTGAAAATGCAGGCGAAAACATGCAAAACATTCCGCTGATAATCTATATATAATAATTACTGGTTGTCTCACTGTGGCGTACAGCCTCCTGCAGATATTTTTATCTCCCCAGGAGTGAGAGAAATCAGTCTATGATTATAACTTGTTCAGGTGTGTCCACTGTTTGAAGTAAAATAAAAAGTAAAAGTAAGATTACGTTCAGTATGAAGCACCAGTCGGACTTTTCAATGTAAACCTTTAAAGAGAAACGTTCAGTGCCATGGAATTAAAGCTTGGTAAGACAACATACAAAGTGATGGATGTTCTCCTGCCATCAACTTTATGCTCACTTGATGCTGCGTCTTTCTTGATTTGGGGACGTTGTAAACTGGCTGCATTGATCCTCGTAGCAAAGCTTTAGCCTCACTGGTCCAGTAGGCAAACCTCTGTCCGTGACTTTAGAGAAAGATGTTAGTGACAGAATAATTCAGAGTATTTATACTCTTACTCTTACTTTATGTACATATGATTTTCTGCTTTGGCAAAATGTTTGATCAAAACCATCTATAGAGCATATTGTCAAAAGAAAAATAAAATAATAAATTAATATGTTGTTTAGGACATTTCATTTACAGCCATGTCGTACCCATCAGTCTGGAAATGCACCACCATTCTCTGATGCGTGCCATGTCCCTCTAAAAGAAATGTTAGAATACTGAAGTTGAATGGAAATTGTCATTTTCAGGAAAATGAATTATTTCAGGGCAGTTACTGCAGAGTACAATTAAAAATGTTTAAATAAATTACAGATTTGGGATGCAATAATTAATGGTGTGTTGTTTTATTCCCATTTCCCTTTGTTCCATCTGAGAAGGAAAGCACAGACCTCAGCAAAACAAAGGGGAGCATCTGTGCTCAGGCTCTGCCCATACTGTGAAAGACAAAGTTTTGTGAAGTTACATTATTTTCAAAAAATACAAAAAAAAAAACTTTAAAATGGAGATTGGGGAGCAAGTCACCATCAGCAGGAAGATGCCACACGAGTTTCCAGAGGTTTGCTGAGGGAAACCCTGCAAGAATTGGGTGAAGCGTGAGGTTATAAAACCGTGTTGAGGTCAAAAGGAAATTAAGGACATGCATATGATTGCATGAGATAATGGAGAAATTTACAGTTCCAAGTTCCTGGGGCAATACACTGAACTGGGTCTCTGTCAAAATCAATCATAAGAAACACAAATGATTAAACTCATACTTTACTATTTTTTTTATACTTTACTTAAATATAAAATACATTGGAAAGTCCCCAACACCAATGAACAAGTTAAGAACAAAACAATTGGAAAAAAAACTAAACCAAATAGCCACTGAACAGGGCTGAACTTTAAAATAGCCTTTGAACGAGGCTCAACTTTTATTCTTGTTACGAGCTGAACATCACAACTCATAGTATCCTGTTGCTGACCTCTGGTTACAAAATATTTGTATTTGGAATTTATTTGATTACGTTGACAAACCTGGCCAATAACATGGTAGTGGAATGCTATGAATTGTGTAGAATCCTCATACTGAACAAGCAACAGAACAGGGCTGATTGTTTTCATGTTACAAAACCTAAAGATGTTATGGTAACGAGTGTTGCCAAAGCCATCTGGTTCAAGTGAGTTCAGCAAAAGAAGCTCCTTCTTTGCTGGTTTCAGGACCTGTCAATCATTTCCAAAACAGCTGAATGTACACTAACCCATAAACAACAGTTACAGCACAATTTGAGTTCTGTTTTACATAACTCTGTTGTGAGGATCAGGAATAGACTCACAAAATGATCAGCTCTTCCAGGCTGATGACTCCAAGCAGGGACGACAATGAGATCCTTGGACAGGAGGTTGTCCTAACATGTTAAGCAAGCGATTTCACAGTACTGTACAGAAGAGCACTGGAAAAAAAAAAAATTAACTGCAAACTGTTTGATTCCGCTAACTTTAAATGCTACGGAGCAGTATCAAGAAAGAATTGGAAAAAATAGCATAATGTATGTATTTATATAAAAGAAAAACTTACATGACTTTGGGCAGCTTCTTGTACATGTTTGAAGCATGCATTCTCAACCTGCAACAAAGAATGAGAAGCAAGCAACTTGTAAATTATTTTGTGACCAGATACAATTCACAACAAAGCTCTAAAATACATACATTGCTTTCCATACACTGAGCAAGGAGCAAACTCCCGAAGTCCTCCCCTGTCAGGCAGACATTCCTGTCCTTGACAATAATCTCTGCACTGGGTTTTTCAGTGGCTAGTACGTAGCGGAGCTATGAAGAATATATAACAAAAGTTACTTAAAACCAATAGAAAACACAAATGAAAGTGTAAAGTCAAAATTATGCAGGTTTGTCTAAAAATGTCATCATATTTATATTTACAAGCATGTCTTGAGTTGGATGCATCTCCTTTAAATAACTTGCCCCAGAACAGTACACATGGTCATCCACTGATTGCTTGGACAAGGACCCCTGTTCAACTGGCAATGGACAAAATAATAATCAATTAATAATATTTTTTTTTTTTAATTCTCATTTAAGACATCTGGCTCTTTGCCAGGGAGTATTAGATTTTAAATAGGGAGTATTAGCAACTACCACATACATAAATAATAAAATTGTGACTTTATATTAACAATTATAAAACCTCTGAAAGGAGATCGGATGAATGGCTTCAGCTGTGGAACATTGACACTCTGTTTCAGCGGAGCCCCCGTCATGCTCGATAACCTCGCCACTCCCTTTTCTGATACGGAGTTTATGACGTAAGGCCCAGACCAGTTGCTCTCCAGTTGCCCTCCTTTTTTTTGTTGGCCTTCAGGACCTCCTCACCAACTTTGAAGTGGAATGACTTCACATTCCTTCCTTTGTGACTCTCATAGTCCTTCTTCTGTCTGTATGTTCTGGAAGATCTGAGAAAAAAAAAACAAAAAAACAATTGAAATACTCAGAAATTGAATCATTCATCCTTTTTATGTCTGTGAAGGTTCTAATTTGTCGTGGTGTTTTAATAAGCACTAACAATTGCTAAACACCATTGCCTTTTGGAAACGTCTCCTGAGGTTAAAAACCAGAGTCTGTACACCAGCCAGTCAGATTCCCTAATCAGAGCAGGAACTGATCAAGCCCCTTGGACAAGAGTCAAAACTTCCTTGCAGAGATATTACCAAGTCCAGTTACGTTCTGTTTATTTCCCAGGACACCCTTGTTTGTATATTTCTAATTGAGCTACAGATGCTTATAATTATTTTACCATCACCTTTTCATGTAGATCACTGACTTCTTCAGTCTGGGCCTCTAGTTGTTGTTCTGTGACCTCATTTACAGCAACAGAGATGTCATCCTCCTCTCTTTGTCCAATGTTGATGACACCTGGCGAGTATGGTGTTCCATTATTGACCTCTGAAAGAAACATGAATCCATATCATTAACATTTTTCAATCCCAGTTGAATATTGATTCCATCTGCAGTTGTTATACAGCATTACCTGTTTTGTGGTATTGATGCTGCACACAACACCCTTTAAATGAACATCCTAGTTGGTGTATTTGGAGAGTGCAGTCTTAGTTGCTCTGTTAATTGTCCTGTTGGTGCGTTCATCTCGTCCATTGGCCTGGGGTGATAAGTCGATGTGGTGCAGTGCTTGACTCCCAGAGCAGTGAAAAGAGTGCGGTTGACCTGCAGACATGATCGTGTAAACAAATGATCTTGTACGGTTTAATTACAAGTACCGACAAGTACAAATATGTGTCACACAAAACTACACATTATACATAAAATAGTACCTGATTAACAAATTAACGGCCTTGGTCTGTAATAATCCACTCAACCAACCCAAAGTCGAGCAGAATATTTAAGATTTTTCAGGACACTTCTGCGGTTTGGGTGTACATTGACTAGGCCACGACCCATTCGGTGAACAAATCTGTGGCTGTCAGCATGCATCTACAACATAACATGCAATTTGTTGTAAATAATTAATATCTTTGAATGTCATCTAATATTTAGTTTTAGACAACAGCACCCTCCATGCCTGTAGCACAGGTGCTACAGTTTTGATTGTGTCGTGCCGCTGACACCGGGGACACTCATCAACCTTTAAAAAAAAAGGATATTATTTAGAATGTAGGACATAACAAAGTCATTACTTGATTTAATTTCCAAGATACATTGTGAGAGTATTCTTTACTTTTGGAATAACGTATGAGTATTTTGTTTATTCAATTTTATTGACAATGAACAATCCCACTTTTCCTTTAGAAGCTCTCACCCATTTGTTCACGTCTTCACGCTGAGTTCTACAGTGGCAGGACGCCGATACTTTCTCTATCGTTCTTCGTCTCCCTGGATGTCACCCATTGTCGTGACACTCTTTCAGCACCTCACACACCTGCTTTGGATCCATAACTACCAGGAGTTTTCCTCGGCAGTTGTAAAACAGCCGCTCATCTGATACAGTGGGAAAGCACAATATTCAGTTAGACTGTGCACGTATATTCACTACTTGATTCCTTTACGACTAAATTAAGCTCCAGAAAATCCCGTGGCAGACAGTGAAAACTACAACTAATGTTGGTTGTAGTACTTGGAATGAAAACGTAAAAGGAAGAGGGGTAAAATGGGATACTTGATAATAATCAGACAATCAGCCAGTGTCTGGCTGTAAAAATAGTTTCCACTGTTCAGTGGAGAGTTTATGTGTATTCAACACTAGTACGGTTTGGGGTATATATATGTATATTTTAAAATCAGAACAATTGAACAGTAGAAAAAGAACAAACATAATTCCCAGAAATCGAAATTCAATTACAAACACCTTACCTACCACCTCCATTTGGGTTTATTAGATTTACTAAATTCATACTGTGACTTACCTTTTTCGAGGTAGTGTTTGGACGCTCTCAGAATCGGCCTTTTTCGCCCCTCCGCATTTTTAGAAGTTGTGAGGGTGTGATAAACACCGGTTTGAATTAAGTGATTTAGCTCAGTATAACAGCTATCCATCATGCATCCTGCCATGTGGTGGTGTTCCGCCATGTTATTTGAAAGACTGTGCGACATCATCAGCAGGCGCAGGCATGAACTCCGCCCCGAACCGATGTGGTAACCTGAGTGCGTGCGCAAGCCCCGCCCCTGACAGATCTGGCAGCCCGGACAGATCTGATACCTACACCGGCTCGACTCTAGCTCATGTTGCTCTCTTCAGTATTCCTTAGGTTTTCTTCGGCTTGCTTGTATTTCGGTTTGTATGATAAGTAAAGTTACTTGGTGAACTCGTTTCGTAATGTACACGGTGCATTTGACAAGACAGAGGTGAAAACAGGTCGTGTTGCGTCGGTCACTGCCTCCACTCCGGTCAGGTTTTTTTTTGTTTGTTTGTTTTTTTAAAGGTCTGCTTGCTCTTAGTTTGGCTGGTGATGTAAAGTCAGTTGGAAAACTTTTGAGAAGAATACAGTGAACAAGGCTGACAAATTATTTCCCTGTTTGCCAACACTGGATGTTTTCATGAATCACCAAGTTCACACAGATCATTAAAAAAATAAACAAGTAAACAAGAATAGTTCCTTTACTATTGTGATCAAAACATTGAATCTCAATCCTGAGACTGTTCTGCAAATAGTTTTGAAATAAGCAATAAATAAAGCAACTTCTGATAAATCCATACCAATTTCAGACTTAAAATAATGTACCGCTTTAAGCCCCACCCAGTTCCACTGTGACCACGCCCACTTCCGGTGTAGGCCCCGCCCTCTCCAAGTCACAACATCAAAACCAGAACTGATTTAACAAACCAGTTCACTGTTTTCCGGTTAATTTTTGGATTGAATTTAAAATCCTCCTCTGTACAACTTCCCATATTTATGCTTCTCACTCCATCATTGATCTCGGTGAATTCTACACTCAGTGCTGTATTTTCAGGTCCACTCTGTCCTGTCCTCTCCATCTCTATAACATGAGGCAGAGATCTTAAGGCTTCTCTGGACTAAACTTCCAGCAGACATCCAAACATTTCCCTCAGATTATGACTGGAAACCTCCAGTCAGATGAGGGGTATGATCTCTTCCACCTCACTATCGCCGTCCCTTTACTGCATTTCACATTCTATAGTTTGGAGAGTCTAATGTTTGTCTTATGTAAGGTGACCCCCAAGGCATTAGAAAAGTACCAAGAAATAAAAGTTACTAATATTATAATATCATTAAGTGTGTACAGTACATGCAGTGAAAAACATGTGCAGCTGCAGGCATTTCTCTTGTTTTAATTCACACTCAGAAAAGGGTTGTATAACACATTATCCCACCACTTGCACCACAGAACTTCATCACCTTTTATTAGCTCATCTAACTCTGGCCTTTTCACCGTAACTTTATGCTGACAACTACTTGTCTTATCTTTCACTGCAGTGTTTGGATGATGATGGAACTAAATCTGAAATAAAAACTCTGAAAGCACATAAACTCCACAATAGTTCAAATGGTCTGTGGGGAGAAAACATTGAGAAACCAAAGGTCAGACAAAGAGTTCATCAGTATTGTTTTGCCTTTTATATTTGAAGGGATGCGGAGCGTCTATGCAGCTAATCACACGCTACCTGTTGAGAGCAGGTGTTCACAAAATTTTAACATCACAGCATATGCGCTGTCTAATAAGAAAAACAGCGTGACCCAGACACGGAGACAATAATAATGTATTAGTTTAAAATTCGTTATGGGCAACACGAAAAAAAAGGGTCAAAATGTGTCATAGAACATGAAAAATAGATTACATTTCGTGGCCATTTGACGAAGTGCTGTGAGACTGGGTCATTTGAGAGCAGCTCTGTCGACTGACCCCAGACTTTGAAGCTTTATCAAAGGTAAAGCACATCGACAGACCAACTGTCTCATTAGCTTCCACGAGTGACTTGGTAAGGTGAAAACATTATTTTGAGTAGTTTTGACATTTATTTAATTGACTTTTGTACATGGAGATGTTCTATTTAGTTTCCTAGTAATTTCCCATTAATTTGCATTATTACATTAACACATCATCACATCTCATCACACTCTGGCAGGAGGCCTCGGGGCAGACCTAGGACACGCTGGAGGGACTATGTCTCTCGGCTGGCCTGGGACCGCCTTGGGGTCCCACTGGAAGAGCTGGAGGAAGTGTCTGGGGCGAGGGAAGTATGGGCATCTCTGCTGAGACTGCTGCCTCCGCGACCCGGCCCCGGATAAGCGGCAGACAATGGATATATCATCACATAATTTTCTTATTTGGCCATTTGGATATAATGGTGAGGAATGCTGGATTATCTCATGTTCATATTGTGCATCTCTGGATTGTACACACAGTGAAAACCTTCACGTTTAAATTAAACATGAAAGCAAACAGCTCATTCAAAAACATCAACCTTGGTAACCCAGAGAGTTAAACTCCTAAAAAGCAGAACAAACTAATAGCAATGTGTGTGCTCTGCATCAGAGTAATACTTTTAGGACATGTGTGTGCCAAGCTGCCGGTCTGCGGCTCTTTGGAGCAGGCAGCAACAGATGGCAGCGACTTGTCTCCAACGGTCTGAAACCGCAGAGGAAGCCAAACAAATGGTCTGCAGTGACAGAAGAGATAGCTTCTTATTGATGGAAACCCACTGAAACAAACATGTAATGTATCAATTCACTCTTCTCACACAAAACCTTTCATCTCGTCTCGCGCCACATTAGTAAGTTTCACTCTCTTTACAACGACAAAGGCTGTGACGGTGTTTCGTTTGAGAAGCTGATCAGATTGATGAGTTGGTTCTGAAAATAAAAAAGTGGGATGTTTTGGAGATATTGTAGTTTTTATTATTTTCATGTAGCTAATGAGTTTAAGAGCCGCAGCAACAACAAAGAGTTATAATTAAACATAGAAAGAAGCTAAAGTACTGTTAATAGATACTTACAATGATTCCAAAGCAAAAACTTTCAAACATCAACCAAAAGACAAATCTTTAATTTTGCAATAAATTAAACAGATTAGTGGTTGCAAGAGAATAAATCATAAGTTTACAAATGGCCGGCATTTACTTTTGTTTTAGAATATGTTTTTCTTCTTTTTTTTTTAACCGTAATGCCATGACTTCGTATAAAAAATATAACCAACGTGCATACATATTCTTCAGTGAACAGAAGTTGGCTAAAAGAGTATTTCTATGCATATGTTGTTTTCGACCTCTGTGTTGTTCTCACAGCGAGGAGCCCATTGTTTATACACTTTGTGTCCCGAGTTTAAAAAAAAAAAAAAAAAGCGCTACGACCTGCAAGCAGCCAATTAACCATCAAAGTCGGTGAATATATTTCTTTCTCCTCTCATGTCACTTTCTTGGACTCACACAGAGTGGGAGGCTCAAACTTGTCTGACTGCCAGCTCCTCTCACATTTTGCATGCATTTTCTTTTTTTACCTTCCAGAATTTATGCAACACAAAGCAAACATCAAATGAAGCTAATTGCTCTCTGGGTTTTTCCTTCTTTTGGGTTTGTGCTTTCAGAAGCATGTTGCCGAACAAGGAAAGAGTTAATGCTGCTGCAAGGTCCATGCACAGAAATGTAGCTGCAATCACGAGAAAACACTACTCATTTTGTGTCCTTTTTCATGAAAACCAGCAGAGTCGGTGGAAAGCTTCAGACCTACTGGTCATTTTAGATAAAAGCCTGAAAAAGGAAGTCAAATTACGGGCGAACAATCAGGAAGCCAACAGCAGCTTTCTGACAAGGGAATCCAACTCAAAGACTTTCAAGTGACTGACAGATACCTGAGAGAGGAAATACTGCAAATATACAAACCACACAAATAATTAGAACAATAAGACAAGAAAACTAACATAGTCCTGAAATGGTTATAAAACATCACCAACATAACATCAAAGTCATAAATGCTTATAAAACCAAAAGTAACATGAACCCCAAGAAGTCAAACAACTCAATATTCTGTGGTTTTGAGGATTCACTCAATGAAACATGATATATATTTAGAAAATGAAGAAAGCAAAGAATAATATCAAATCAAACAAATATTTGCAAAGAACGCATAGTTTTTCTATAATTTATTTCAAAATGCTAAAAAGAAATCAGTAAAAGACAGAAGTTTACAAAAAAAAAAGTTATGTGTAAAATAAACTTCTATCTAGCTGTCTATTCACATGAATCTCCAATTTCCTTCCACACTCACAAAAACATTCACGCTGAGTCACCAAGCAAGATGCTCGGCCCCCTTCAGCTTCCCTGAGTGCCGTGCTGGCTGACTGCTGCCGATGGGTCAGCTTGGTGAAGAAATCAGACGACTATAATAAATTAACATTGTTGTCAATCAGCTCCATATATTGAATGATCGGCTGGAACGTGTCTAGATCATTCGCTACACCGTGTAGTAGACTGTAGTCTACAGTATAGTGAACAACCTACTGGAATATGTCTACACTACAGACATACACATTCTACAAGAATATGTCTATGTAGACATATTCTAGTAGATCCTAAACTATTGAAAATCCTCAATAAAGCACCACAACAGAAGTTTGCTTTTCAACAATGCAAAATTCTAAAAAAGTTCATCTATGTCAAAATTATAGTGCGCAATCGATGAATGCAATAATGCCTTTCACTGTTATCTTTTACGGTGAAAATAATACAATTAACAGTGAATATGGTGTCATAGGTTCTTTGAAGCATTATTAAATATTTAAAAGAATCCTTAAAAGCACCAATGCAGAATTTGTCTTTCATGATTTTCTCCTTCAAATCATATTAATCAAATCAATTACAACTGAAAAGAATTTATTGTCACTGACTAAATGTATGATGCTAATGGATGGGCTGGTGTTGATACTGCACTCAAAGGAGCAGCGTTCCTAATAATTATTGGAGCTCTGTGACTTTTTTAACCAGACTGTGTTGAAATTACGTAGAAGAGAAAAAAAAAACAAAACAGGAGGAAGCTGCTCTTCTTACTGACTAAATCTTGATAGTCCGGTCAGTCACTGCAGTGTAATTTCAATCAGACAAACTTCCCCCGCATACAAAGCACAACTCATTACCACTCACCTCTGTGGACATGCTATTTTGTTCCCTTGATTGGAGGCCCTCAGCTCCAATTAATATCCCGGCAGGCTGACATTTCAAAGAAGGCTCTCCTCTCTGGTTTGGAGCATGTCGCTCCGTTTAATGAAGGTGTGCAAAGAGAAATATCTGGTTTGGCGTTTTCACTAAGATCCTTTTGTTGTTTTGCATAGACTTTGTCATTCAGCAGATTCATTTTAAAAGAGCTTTTATTTTTTTTTTTTAAATCTTTATTACATATGAAACTTACTGAATGAATGACGCTCACGGCACAAACTCATGCTAAATAAAACTGCATCTGTGTATGTTGTTTTAGGTATATAAATAGACTTGTTGCATCTAAGATGTTATAGTTCAAATGCTTAAGAAGTCGCTTCCCAATAAATCTAACAGAGTCCAGATTTTTCATGTTTTACTTCATAGTTTTTTGGATCTCAGACTGGTTTGATATCTGCTGGTCTCTCAGTGCAGATGAGAAACTGTCCAATCCTTATAGCTACATTATTCTCATTATAAACTTCCAGTTTTTTAAACACACATTATTTTATGTTGTAAAACATCTCTCTCTTTTAATGGTGTGGTGGAAATGTATTCAGTATAAAGTGAAAAATGGCAGAAAATTAATTTGTTGTAAAATTCACATTAAATGTTGCATCCAGTCATTTAATTTTTTTTTTTTTTTTTTTTTTTTTTCCCCTTTT
>OMNM01013298.1:7242-31730 GCA_900302745.1 Parablennius parvicornis | reverse complement strand
TTTTTGGAGTTTTTTTTTTTTTTTTTTTTTTCATACCAATGCAACAAGAAAATACAATTTTAAAGCCTTAATAGCAAATTATCTGCCTCGTTTAAATACTTCATGCAGTACTAATAAAGAGCAAACTTTTATAATTGCCTGCCAGCCATCATTAGAGAGTGCAATAGGAAGTGTTTGTACAAAGATGTTTTCACACAGTGCATGAGTAACTCATGCATAATTCAGCTCTACTCTGCATCCTTTTGGAAGCAGACAACAAACGCAATGATTTTTTAACTCGGGAAGTCTCATTTCTGTTTGTTTGTTTTTTTTTTGGTCTTCCAGGAGCGGATCTTTCTGACTTTGTCCAACTACATCTTCACAGCGATCTTTGTAGCCGAGATGACCGTCAAGGTGAGACAGTTCCCACAGACTGCCGATTCAAATGTCAGTTTAGTATTTTCTGTCATTCGCATTGATTATGGGTCAGTAGGGTTAAGAAGCAGAGGTGTTGACAGTGACCTCTAGTGGCTGCATAGCAAGTGGCAGCAGCCATGCTAAAACTGAAAACTTACAATACATTGTTTGTTACATTGTTGTGTAAATAAGGCCTTCTGCATACACTACTGACATCCTGGTTACTGAGCAGAATGGATCTTCCTGTAGAAGCTCTGATCCAATTGGCAGCCCGTTTGTGCTTCTTTCATGGTTATATTTTATTAAAAAATTCAGTGACTTCTGAATCTGTTGAATCACTGCACATTGGTCTGAATTGTTTATGTTTATGAAGCAAATCTAAAAGTCAGAAGTTCAGGCTTCTCTCTTGTGATTAATTCTCGATTTCCTCTGAGGACAACAAATATACGCTGAAGGGGTTTGTTTGTGCTAATGGTTAAAAAAAAAGGGGGGGGGGAATATTTCTTGCTATTTGAATATGCAATTTCTCAGTTATCTGAAAAATGATCCTGTACTTTTGCATCCTTTTATGATCATTTTGGTCTGCGGCTCTTTTTATGGTTCACTTTGACTGCATCGCTGTTCCTTCTTATTGAGGATATTTACATTGCTGTTAATTTGAGAACTTACTTTGCTTTTGAATCAATTGGATTTGTCATCAGTTGCACAAAGCTGTTCAGAACAAAAGTAGATTTTAAAATAATACGATGATATATGATTGCTAGAAAACAAACATATACATTAAAGCTAAAAGTTAAAATCCGGTGTAATGGTTTTAAGTAACATATACTTTGTCATGGCAGGAAAGAAAAAAAACAACATATATTAAAGTCAGTAAATGATATATATTTATATCAACACTTACATATTAATAAATAATACATTTAAAAATAAACTTAAACATGTTTTGATAAAATATGCTTGATAATGATACACTGGACCATTTACCAAGAACTCTTTATTTATTTATATATACCGCTGAAATCCGATGGTATTTGATGAACTAACCTTACTGGCTCACTTCTCAAAACACCAGTACACTGTTCTGGTGTTTTGATAATGTGGTTGCTGAATACTACTAAGTCACCCCTAAGAAAATGTACTTTGTCATGCAATTCTTCGTGAAGTCATCCTGAACTTCTGTTTTTCCTCACTCGCTTGACATCGGTTCTTGTGCCGCAGAATATTTGGCAGGTCATGACTTTCATAGAAAAAAATAAAAAATAAAACAGCTGCCTATTGTCAAACGAGCTATTTGTCTCACTGCTCGTTTGTCAAGATACTCTGGATGCAAAGAAATTCTGCATAAGAATGGCGAACCCAAACCAGACTCCAAAAAGCGCTCAGCTACAAAGCAGACGAGAAAATAAAGTCTACCTGATACCCACCAGCCGTAAGCACCAACAGCCCCCCATACCCAAGTAATCCTTTGTGTGCAGTACGACAACACACCAGTGATGACTTGTTCGCACTAAATATCAAAAACAAGGGAAAGTTTCTTACAGGACATTTGTTTTGATGTCTATGACAGCGGTTTTCAAAACAAGTTTCTGCATCTCCAATAGGGGTGGTGACAGAGAACTCAAAAAGGGGGCTGCAACAGAAAAAAAAATAAAAATAAACAATAACAACCAACTTCAGCGAGGGCTGGGCAAAAAAAATCGAGTTAATCGATTAGTCGAATTTGTAGCTAAAACCAATTTACATTTAGCGAATTTACATTTTTGTCTTTCCTTCCACAGTTTTTCAGTGTTTTTCACGTTCCGTTCTACCATTCTTCCAGCGTTTCCGTAGTTACTGTTGCACTTTTGCTGAAACCTGTGTTAAAGCTTGAATTTGCTGGATGACAGAGCCTCAGTTACTTCTTATTTTGGGATCGTTTATTTGCATTATTTGCAACTCTGAGGACAATCACAACAATGAAGTTGCACTTTTGAAAAAATATTCGATGTTGGCAGTCATTTGTAAGTACATTGAGAAAAAAAAAAATTAAGAAATCGAAACGAAACTCAATTATATTTTTAGGCCAAATCGTCCAGCCCTAACTTCAGCGAACTTTTACTTATATTGGGGCAGAATGCCGAGTTTTTACTGTCTGGAAGCAGCTGAGAAAAATAGGATTTTGGATGATTTACTGAATATTCTAGTTTTTAAGGACTGGTTCTGATGTCACTGCAACAGTGTGGTATTTGTAACGAACTAACACTTTTTTTTTTTTAGATGAAAGTGAAATTAGATACAGTGTCGACTAATCTTATTAACTTAACAACCTTAGTTTTGGATCATAAAAGTTTCCTCCCTTGTTGATGTCAAAGAAACGTTCATTGTGCAACTGCTACCTTCTTTTAGGAACCTCAAAATCTTTTCTTGAAACAACTAAATCAACCACAAAGCTCCTGCAGCAGGATCAGGCTTTGTTTATTACCGGGACATGGTTTCCTTGTGGGTTTGGAGAGTGTGGCACGTTGGAAGAGGAGGCCACCTGGTTCTACTATGACTAAAGTGACTATAGCGTTTCTTGTGATTCACTCCTGTTACATTAACAGCATCAGAGGATTTATTCTTTATTTTTTTTTTTTTTACAACAGGTGTCCTGACTCATTGTTGCAAGACTGATTATTCTGATTAAGTGTAAGAATAAATGTCAGGTCTCACAGAAGTTCTTTGTTTTGCTAAATTCTGCCAAAAATATTGAGAGATAAGACGTTGTTTCATTTAACTTTCTGGATCCCAAAGGAGCCGATTCAAGTTCGGAAATGTTTATTCAGGTGGAGGATTTTCAAAAAGAGCTCGAGGCTAAAGGCATAATTCACCCAAACAGGAGCTAAAATTAGCATTTACGAGCGCAAAAACAAGAAGCAGATTTATGTATCAGGACGAACTAACATTTTTCTTCCGATGTGCGACCCTGCCGCCATTGGACTTAAATCCTACTTTCACAAAGTTTACACCACCAACTGTTTGAGGTTGCTCTTATAGGATAATAGTTCTGATCAGTATTATAATAGATGTTTTGCAAACATCTGGTTATCGAGATTCTACACTTGTTATTAAAGTAAAAGAGATCAGCTATTTGCAATACCTGTTAAAATAGACAAAATTATTTTATTATATGTACCTTAATAATGTCTTACCCCATTTACAAAACAGTGTTTTGAAGTGAAGACAGGAAATGCCTATTGTGCTTTGAATATCCATTTACAGTACAGCGGTGCTTGGGGCCAATGAAAAAGCAACTTTTTGAAAACACTGCTGGTGAAACAATAAGAATTAATACATTGTTTTAGAATCATTAGGATCCCACTCCCTTAAAAACCTATTTTCTTCTGATCGACCATATGTTAGGTTGTATTTCTTCCCACATTGATGCTGGCATAGAGCACGGGTTATTTGACACCAGCATCACAAAAAGCAAGTGGTGATATAAGAAAGTTGATGGTCAAATCATGCAAATTAAAAGTAAACTTCTGAATCCTCTGTTGATACTTTAAAGGAGTCAATGTCTTAAATATCCGGTTGTGAAGATGGCTGGTTATATAACTCAAAACTTTTAACTACCATACTCCTGCTTTTCATACTATAAGATAAGTGCCATTATGGGCCGTTTGAAATAATGTAGCAATTAAAAGTAAACCTTAAAATGCAAATTCCGACCTCCTGTTGTTTCAAACAACTGAAGTGTAAAGTCCGTCTGTCCTTATATGTTGAGAAATCTCTTTGATGACTCTCTTTACATCTTATACATATAGAGCAGGTGCTGATACGCACTGATTAGCATCAACTAATTCTCTTCTCTGCTGTTGTTGTGTTTCAAAAGTGCATGAAGGGGGCAAAAAAAAAAAAAAAAAGACGTTTTATTTTATTAAGTATGCACTTCTTTCTCTGTTATGTTACAGAATGCAAATTGCTTCACCGGCAGCAGAAATGATGAGTGGTACCTATAGAACTGGAAAGATTGCAGCTTTTAGGATCACTTGCTGCTAAGTAAACAATCACTCTATGGCGTCAATAAAGCTAGGCATGTGGGACGCCAAGCATCTATTCCTCATAATACCAAAGTGGTTTAATATCGATACTTTTTCCACTCTGCTACTTTTAAAGAGAGTCCTTTTAAGCAACAACAGGGGCTGTGGGAGTTTGTGTAAGAGCTGCATCACTGATGTACACCTACACTCCTTTGTCCAGATTGTGGCTTTGGGCTGGTGCTTTGGGGACAAGGCCTACCTGAGGAGCAGCTGGAACATCCTGGATGGGATGCTGGTGATGATATCCGTCATCGACATCCTGGTCTCGCTTATCTCAAACTCCGGGACGAAGATCCTGGGCATGCTGCGAGTGCTGAGGCTGCTGAGGACGCTGAGGCCGCTCCGGTGAGTCGCTTTACTCCACCGCCCAATGCTCTTCAGCTAAAGTTATACCTAAGACACAGACAAATTACACAAACACAACTGAATCAAACCAGATATAAAATACTACAGTTTCCTCACTCAGAGTCTGAGTTCCCATTTTGTTAAATATGCCGTGATTCACTGATCAGCTGGTCATTTTATTCAGCAGTTGATTTTTGAATTCAGTCATTCATTGGTCATTCAACTAATCGATGAATTCGATGAAAGTACTAACTTGTCGAAATAACTCTCGCTTTACTTTTACCTTCCTCCCTCTCTCCTGCCTGGCTTATTAATGTGAACATTGCTGTATTATCATGGTGTTGCCGTGACGCAGTAGCTGAGCTGTCAGCACTGTGTCGGTCAGACTAATGACTGATTCACTCATTAATTGTGACATGGTTTGAGGACAGGACTCAAGCGCAGGACACAGAGGAAGAGTATGTTTGGGGTTTATTTGTGTTTGGAAGTAAGCGGGATTCCATATACTATAGTACAAACAGGCGTTATCAAGAATTCAGTGAACGAGGTCAAAACCGGAGACACTAAACTCGACGAGACAAGGAAAGTGGACCAACCTACGCACTGTAACTGACATTAGAGCAGGCAGGACATATACTGAGTCAGAGTACGACTAGTAGGGCACATAGGGGGCGTGACAAGATGTGATCTGAAACAAGAAGTCCAGCAGCTACAAGAAGAAATAAGAACTCAACATTAGAAAGCATAACTGGACTTGACTTAACTGGAATTTGATCATCAAAATATAACAGTGAGATACAGCTGTGATGTAAAAGACTAGTAAAGCAATATAAGATAAAACAGGACTTTTTGTTCTCTTTGTCATTTTGTTTCCGAAAAGTTTACACGGCTACATTTTGAAATTAATCTCCATTTACACAGAAATGGCAGAAACGCTGAAAAAAAAGAAGAGAAAAACAGAGTTGGATTGTTTTCAAAAAGTTCTGCTTTTCACTGTTTTCATGGAGACAGAGTCAGAGCTTTTCTTTTTAAGTCGTATTTTCGCCATTTTTCATAGAGAGGCTTTTGGAGTGTTTTAATAAAACATTACGTTTTCCCTAGTTTCCATTGGGACAGAGTCGAGGTATTTTCGAGAAGTTCCACTAAGGGAGCTGATTTCAAGAAGTTGCCTTTTCAGTGACTCTGAGCAGTGGTATAAACAAAGTTTTCTGTTTTTCACTTGAAAACATCGCGGTGTAAACGGGGACATAAGATTTTTTTTTTCCCCTTTCTCCAATAAAAATAATGAGGAACAAGCTTCAGTAATTGCAACTGGATTACTGATCTCATAGTAATTAGTACATTAAGCCCAAAAAGAGTGTCACTGAAGTAATGTGTTACTTCATAATGCATCATTTACAACACTGGGCACAGATATATGTGGATGTTTGCTTTGGGGTTTGGAACAAACTGAGCTCGCTCTCTCTCTCTTTCTCTCTCTCTCTCTCTCACCCTTCACATGTGCCACTTTTTGAAATGCTTTGGGGGGAAATGTGTGTATGTTTGTGTTTTTTGTGCTGAGGCATTTTTTTTTTTTTTTTCAGATTGCATTCATACACAAGTTGCACACAATTGAACAGGCATGTTTATTTGAGTGGAAATAAGGCGGAAATCACCAATTTGGAGGCTGTTTGTGGACTCGCATCTCAAACCATTTGTGCGTGCGAGAGACGAAATGTGCTTCTTTGTGGTGTATAAATAGTTTTTAGATGTGCACGCAGTCCAGTGTGTGTGTGTGTGTGTGTGTGTGTGTGTGTGTGTGTGTTTGAGAGGCTTCACGCTTGAATTGGCTTGCAGTCGTCTGCTCTCCATCTCTTCTCATGAGGGGGAGTTCTCCACGCTTTGCCCCCGTCTTGAATATTTATTTCAATTCTCAAGAGGAGCAGAAAAAAGAATGTTTCCTGCCAAATTCGCCCACTGATCTCTACCGGTCTCTTTCTTCTTGTAACTTTCACCTTTGACATAAAAGTGAAATCATTTGCAGAAGCTCGTTTTGCTCCAACAGCCTTGAAGGTGTGACTTTCTTCTCTGATTTTTACTATAAACTCTTTGTTTGCCTTTGCATGTTGGCAGGAAGTCAACATACCTTGTGTTTGTGTATCTTCTCATCATGGTGCAGACCTCAGATTTAACTTGGTTTGTTGTTCTTTCTTTATCTTGTTAGTCGACGTCAGTAAATGAGGTTATTGATGTAGTTTTGCTGAAATGCCCCAATCTACAATAGATATTTGGGACACATAGAGGAATATATCCAAAAAGAAGTCTGTTAAATTTAATAGGTTTTTTTATGGTTTGTCTGCACGGATTCTTAAAGTATTTGTTTGTTTTATTGCTGGAGGCATTGTGGCGAATGTGCCAGTTACACAACAGAAAACGGAAGGCTTTCGTTGTGTTTTGATTGCTTGTTTTTGCGACAACGGTCCTCAGAGCAACTGCACGCTTAACTTTTTGAAAACGGCTCCCAAGGTGGAACTTTTCCAGAATATTTTGACTCTGTCTCCGACTATACACAGGTCTTATTTGCACTCTGAATGTAGTAGACAGTTCCTCTGCACACGCGCGAGTAGATGGACAATAACAAAAATGGCGGCCTCCTGAGTGTCATGACTCGCAGTCTATATTCTCCTGCTTGTAACACAAGTAACGACCTCCTTACTGCTCCATTATTTTTTTTTTTTTTAAATGGTGTGTTGATTACAAAGAAGTGAAATGTTAATGTGACATTAAAGAATGAACTTACTGTCAAACAATACGCTTCTCAATTAGATCTGCTGCAACTGTGACAAAGTGGATACTTGAGTAGAGTACCTGGCTATCGCCGTCTGAATCCTGCCTTTAAGTCAGTCTGCCGTGCGCCCTGCCTCGTTTAATCCCCGGAGGGCAGCAAAGCTGCGGCCGTATTAATGTCGAGTAGGCGAGGTTTTAAAGTCAGATTAGAAAATATGAAGCAATTACAGGAGGAAATTGGACAAATTTCAAGTGGAGGGGAAAGATTCTCGGGAGCAAAGGGCAAGCGTTTCTCTCGGGAGCGACGTCCTCGGTTTTGAGAGAGATGTAAAATGGCAGGGAGAGAAACAGGATTAGGGAGACAAGGCAGAGAGTTGAAGGATGGAGAAACAGAGGAGGACGGGAAAAGAAAGAGGAGGAGAAAAGAGACGAGCCGGAGGAGCTCGGCTGTCTCCTCCGCTGAGGCTGCAGACGAGTTACTGGAAGGCAATGCGGTAAAATCGTTTTAAAGATAGTTATTAACTTTTAATCCAAGAGGAGGAGCGCAGCTTTAAAGGCTTTTACATTTTAAGCTTTAACTGTACCGCTTTGGGTATATTGTACATCTCAATTTTTAGTGTACTGCAGGTGCTTTAAACCTTGCCAAAGATAATTAAGTGCAGTCAGCACGGAGCAGAATGGCTGCCTGGCAGACGACAACATTCATTGAGTCTGAAGCTTTAGGGTGGGTCCATTTGACAGGATTGCACAAGGGAGTTTTTTGGACTTAATCAGCAAGGATATGAGTTTGCTTATTTCAGCTAAAGGCTAGAACTATCAAACAATGCATACGGTGAATTGTTAAGAGCTGAATCAGCCTTCATTTTGTATCAGAAAGCAAGTAAAACATGTTAAGTGAGCCAGGATTTTGCCTTGAATTAAAAACTTGGCTCACATGCTGAATATAGCAGCCATCAATTTTGTTTCCTCTCTTAATGGAGCCTAACCAATAACCAAAACTATTTCTAATTCAATAGGTGGATGGATGGATCAATGGATGGATGGAAAAATAACTGAGTGAACAGTCATACCAACAGTTAGGAAGTCAATCAAAAGATGGGAGAAAATGTTCCAGCATAGGAAAAATATCGAAATAAACCAAACAGGAAGTATCAACATGAACAATCTCAAAGCTAACAAGGGGTTTCTGCTTTGTACCTTGTGGAATACTGATCCACTCTAGAGAGATAAGTGAACTTATCCAGGAGATTATTTGAGGAAATCAATAAAAGATTTGAATAACTCTACAACCAATCAAAATATAATAAAATTGTTCGTTTGAACAAACCAATGTATAAAGTTATACTTGGGTGAATGAGGTTTAAATTTCAGTGATGGCACAGTCGAGACGATGTCAAAAGGAAGCGTCTGAGCTGGATAGTTAAATCTGCTTCTCTCTGCAAAGCTCCAGGAAGTTGGTATTAAACCTACCACTGGCCCGACGCAGCTTTGTCACCCATAAAGCCTCCCAATTCAATTGTAGCAGAATCCCGCTTGCTGTCACTACTTGAATTAAGTATGAGCTTGTCTGTGTTTTCCCCTCCGGCGGCGCGGTGCACGTGGAGTTCACACAGGCTGTGTCGGAACTGCCGACGCCGATAAGGGAATAATAATCAATCACCAATCGTTTGTGTGCTCGCAGGCTGAGATCCATGGCAGCTCGTCACTAAGGCCATCGGGTTTTGAGCCCCAGATTGTCTCCACGTGTTATAGCAACAAGAGATTATTCTCGCGATGTGTTTATTTGTGTGCAGGAGTCTGTTGCTATTTGTTCCTCATTAGAGATATTAATGATGGTATTACATCACACGGGAAAAGTGGGGCCTGTGTGGGTGCAAGAAAGACTGCGTGGGTGACAAAATGATGCATTAGCTTTGTTTAAGGGGCAGCCGCACACATACACTCACACACACACACACACACACACACACACACACACACACACACACACACACACACACACACACACACACACCCTGCCTACCCCCCACCCTTGACAACACAATGTTTAGGTATCCTACTTGTTATCACACGCTTGCGCGCACACATGCATTTAACGGTACATCCGTGCGTGCACATTCCTCTTCCAAGTCTTTCGATGAACATGATTCCCTTCCGTCTCAATGGAAACTGGGTTGCGATGGGGCGGTGTGAAGTTGCATCCTTACCACAATCATCGGGGGGAGCCTGTAGTGTCCATGTTTGATGTTAAATATCCCCTCGGTCCATCTCCTCGGATCACGCCTCGGTGTGCGCGCCCCTCATCCAGAACCCGAGTAAAGCTCAGTGTCGGTCTTCTCTCCCCCTGCCTCGCTTTTCCACATGTAAACGGCGAGGATGGGGACGAGGAGAGAGACGATACGCCACCTTACCACAGACTCCCCCTCTGTCGGATTGGAAGGTAATGGGTCTTAAAGAAACATTCTCTCAGCATCCTCCGCATCTCTGTGATTTACGCGCGCGTGCCACGGCTCTCACGCGCACTCGCAGGCCAATCAAACACTTGATTAATTGTACAGTGTGTATGTATGTCCGAGACAAGCTCAAAGTAACCGACTAAGTGAAGACGCTTTACCCTCACACTTGCGCATTCTGGCTCTTCTGGTGCGCAAATTCACCCTTTCAATGGAAACATGGGCATATATGAGGAATACACAAATGAATGATTTTTTTTTCAGTTATAAACTATTCTATTAAATTGTATTCCAAAAACAAATGGATTACTTTATGCTGCCCAAATTTCAAAGGATCATCAGAGGAAAGAAAAACTTAACGGAAAAGACTCAAATATTCTGCACTACAACTGTTACACAACATCATATGCAATCCGTATATGGAAGAAGTCTCCATAAATCACAGTTATTATCATTTTCTCTAGATTTTCCTGCAGCATAAAGCTTATTGCATGTGCGGAAATGGTGAAGTGAACATAAGCCCACAGTGCAAATGCATTAAGGAACGCTTTCACCACTTGCAGTGTTGTGGAGGATGCATCCAAATAGTATTGAATAATATGAGGAACATGTTAAAAGTAAAAAATGTCCTGTTTTATTACACTTCTTGAAGTACATTCATATGTGACTTGGAGTACTTCATATGGCAACCCCGCAATAAAATGGATCCACAGGCCCACACAAAAGCGTAATCTGGTATTAATATGCATGTTGATATTGATATCCCATTTGTAAACAGATCAGTAGGTCTGTGTGAGTGTGTTGTCTGCATGTGTGTGTGGCTCAGTAAACATAAGGTGGTGCTGTCTTTAAGAGAGAGAGCCTGGGAAGGGGTGATGTAATGTGTTCTCAGACAATGATGTCATCGACTGAGACACGGTCAGGATTTAAAGTGACAAAGGCTTTTTTTTTTCCAGGCGCTCCATGTAACTCTGCATCAGGTCCCCTCAGAGACCAGCAGCATCCACGCACCCAGGGGGGAACCTGCATCGTGGTGATGGGGGAGGAAACATATATTAGATTCTTGAACAAATAAAGCAGGAGTCTGTGTCTCGATGTAGCATACAGCATGTTTATTAATACGGATATGTCAGGTACAAAACACATTTTGTTACAATGAGAACAACAGGGTTATGCATGTCACCAAATGAAAGCAGTCACCATATATAATGTTGTGTTAGAAGCATATCTCAAGAGGAATGAATGAGCTACCCATAAATACAAGGAATATAGATGACAGCAACTATGCATTGGGTATTTGGTGTTCAAGAATTAAAATATATTTAGTCCCAGTGTAGGTCAAATATTAAGACTTTGAACTGTATTTGCATCGTTGTCCAACATGTATCGTTAATAATGGAAATGTTCAAGTTCACCAAAATACTACATCTATGATATTGTCTGTTCCCATAATACACTTTTAGTCCTGTTCTTCCGGCATTCTTTTTTCTCTTACAATAAGACACTCACTGTTTTTGTCCTTCTCAAGTTTGTTCACTTAATCTCCTTAAGCTGTTTCTGTTATTGCCTCTACAAACTTGTCCTTAACACCGTTACTCTCGCCTTTGCAAAAGAAGCACTCCGGACCACTTTCCCGGCTTCATATGCAGAACCAGACACAGTAATGGAGAGTTTATCTTCTTGTTTGAGCCCAATCTCGTCAGTCTCCTCAATCAAACTAGAACATTTTCTTAATTTTTGAGTTGTCTCTTGTTTTATCTTCACATCATCTGACTGTTTTGTTCCACTATTTTCCTTCCTCATTTCTACACATCCGTCTTGTGTCTGACTCCAATCTTCATCCAGAACTTGAGCTCTATCAGTAGTATCTGTTACTTTTAACTGACTTTCTTGCCTCAAGTTGTCTTCACATTCAAGTGGAGTGATCTTTTCATGGACACTTGCCTTATTTGCTGCCGTTTCTGCTAAAATCACTGCTTTCTCTTGGATTGGACTTTGAACTTTGCTGTCTGCCATTAGATGATCTTTTTTGTCATCTGACAAGAACTGACTGGCATTGTGGCTCTCTTGGTTATCTGATGCCTCTTCATTACTGCTGGCTTCAATTGGTGAAGGTTCAGTGATCAACAGGGCTTCTTCCTCCTCTGGCTTTGGTGCATTATGAAAGTTTCCATCATTCTTGGGTAAATCTGAATCTGAAATGCTGATGTCACATGCAATCTTATAGAAGAGAGAATGGTTCTCTTTCATTTTCTCTAAGCTTTCACTCACTGCTGATAACATTTCATTAGAGTCCGTCATGTCATCGGAAGCAGCTGGTTGGTTGTCTGTGTCTGCCGTCTCCTCATTGCACAGTGTTTCTATGTCAGGGATCTGCAGAGGTATGAACCCTTGCCATTGGTTGGTGGAGAGAAACCACTTGGCTCTTAGATCAGAGAACTTAGAATTACTCTCATCATCTTCAGCCAGATGTTCTTCCAAGTTTGTCTGCTCATTATCCTCATGACATATGAACCCTTTTCCTCCATCTTTCTGAAAGACTGTCATGGAGGAGACATGATATGGTGAAGCTGGACGTCTCATTTTAGTTTTGGCAACCCCTTGTTTCCCACTGAGCTGTGTTCTGTACCCAAACTTAGCCGGACTTTTTGATTTCTTGACATGTTGTTGCTTTTCATCTTCATCCTGAGATGTTGGACTCGAAATCCGAAGTGCTGCAGAACTTGTGAAAATCCCCCCACAGCTGCCATTAACATCAAATGTCTCCTGGCCTGAACAGGGAACAGCAACAGTTTGTCAGCAAGAACACAGAGTGTTGTCAGTACATAATCAAAACTGAAAACATAATTCAAAGAGCTTGTTGAGGGAAAAAAAAAGCACATTTCTGCAGCTAGAGCTGAATCACATTTATTTTGTGTTGACAAATGAGTAAATACCTGTGTTCATTCTGTGTTTTCTAGCTGTGTCAGGGGTCACCCGGGATATTTCTTTTTTTGGTCCCCTGATTGGGAGTTGATCGTGTGTTGTGGCACTCTCTCTGGCTGCACTAATAGACGCACAACAAACAATTTGTGGAAAATCTTCATCAGCATAAAACACGCGAACAAACAGTTCAACAGAAAAATCGTATAAACTCCCACCTCCGAATGACTCTCTCTCGTATTCGTTCGACACGCCGGAGCTTAGCCTCTCGCTGCTCAGGGGTCAGACAGAGGTCAGGGTCCATGTCAGGGGTCAGAAGGGGAGACGATTGTTCCTCTGCCTGTTCGAATCAGTGTAGCGTTAAAATACATGTACAGGCACGAATGACTTGCCTAATTGCATAAATGTATCAATGAAGTTTAATGCAAATTATGTGCTGTTGCCAACATTCGTATTCATTTTAATGCCCTTTGTTATTTAAGCCCGAAAAGCGCCAGCGCAGCCATAGCACTCTTCTGCTAGCATGACGGTAAATATGTTTTCTCACAATTTTTTAATTTTGTTACAAGTATGGGTACTTCAGACTGAAATGATAATATATTTGCAATATTAGAGTGACCCAGTGATAAAAATGCTTTACATCGTTTACATACTTGAAATGCTTCCAAGACAATGTGCACAAATTCAATAGATATTTTAAAACTGGCCTTTTGTTTATTAGATCCTCTCCATTTAAAGCTTTTTCAGTTATTGTTATTATTGCAGTCTTTTTTTTGGTCAACTTTTCAACACGTAAAAGTCAAGTTTAAGTAAAAATACAAAAAATACAGTATACATTTAATTATTTAGCGTACTTTACATTCAGGAAAGGATGGATGGATGGATGGATGGATGGATGGATGGATGGATGGATGGATTGATGGATGGATGGATGGATGGATGGACATTTGTAGTATGACACCATCTTTGTGAATCAACCATGTATTTGGTTGTGTTAAATATTTCTTACCTTGACATCTCTATTTTCACTCTCTTTTGCTCCAGCTACTTGGTCTTGAATTGGAACACCTGATGTGCCTGTGCTCTCGGCTCTGCTTGCTTCTGATCGCGGCTCCCTCTTGGAGGCCCTGGTTGCTCCTTGCTGTCTGCTTGACTTTTTCATGAGCTCATCCTGGTGCATCTCCACCGGAGAGCGGCTTTGATCAGGACTGTCTAACAACAGCCGTCTGGGTGGTTTGTTCAACAGTTTGTTGATCTGTTCGGCCTTTCTCTGCTGCATTTCTGGTGGGATCTGCTCGGGCAGTGGAGTGTCGAGCTCAGCTGGGGGATCCTCAACAGAGACCCGTCTGGCCACGAGTGAGGACGGTAGCACAGCTGTAACAACTCGTGTCACCCTCAAGGGAAAGGGAGCCTGAAGAAACACCAAAAATAGATTAGTGAATCAGAGTACAGCAGAATCTAGTACTTTAATAAAATGTTCTTATTAAATCACGTGTCAGACCTCCTCTCTTGTCTCTGAACTTTGGAGCTGTGTTTGGGCAGACTGAGCAGGTAGGGGAGGTTTCTTCTTACTGGTCAACCTCTCTTGATTTCTCTTCATCCTCTCGATTTGCTCTTCTTCACTCATCTTCATCTTCATCTTCTGGAAAGGATACAGGATTTTTCCTTTTCTTTTTTTTTACAGTGTGAGTCATAAATGGATGCTGGACCTCACACACATGCATGTGTAATGCTTGAATCCATGACTGTCATTAAATAAATGATTATGGCTCTGTATCTTCATATGTGCAGAAGTGTACACATGCATGAGAGAATGTGTAGCTGCGTGTATGTTTTGCCCTTATATATGTATGAATATATGCGCTTGTTAGAAAGGGGGAGGGGAGGGTAGCTGAGTGAGAAGACTGAGCCACTGTATTGTGGCATGAGCCTCTGCTTCCCCCCCTTGCCTAGAAGAGGCACTGCAACATGCCCTAATTGCAAGGAAGATGAGAGAATCAAAGAATTGGTATTTGGCTGTGATTGCAGTGAGAGAAAAAAAAAAATCAGCTTTGACTGCTTCTATATTTGGAGGATTTTGAATCACGATGCATTCCAGCACGCAGGACATTATGAAGAATCAAACCTTGGTTGATTGGTTGGTTGTGTTTGGTGGGATCCACTTTGAACCAGACTGAGATTCTAGAGATGAAACAATAAGAGAGGGATGAAGTTGATACATGGAACAGGACAGGAAGAGTGGACAAACAGAATGGGACGAATGAACGAAAATGTTTAAAGCAAAACAAAAAGAGACAAGCAGGATGAATAATTCTTGGCATAAAACCCACATTGAATATATTGAGCATTTATCATTTAAACAGAAATACAGCATATTGTATTAATTTCACATAGTGAATGTGTTTGTGCCAACCAGATGCGTCTCTTTGTGTTTTCACATTAAGGAGGTCAGGCTGGCTGTTCCCTCGTCTGTGCACCGGATCAACTGCGTGACTGTAGATTCCCTGCAACACAGACAAGAGAAAATCATGAATAAATTGGCGAACCTGATTACGTTTGTCACTCGTGATTTTAAAATATTCCCACCTCATATGGTGACTCTGTCCAGCCGTGACTCTGACCCCTGCTCTGGTGGAGTTCCTGCAGCTCCTCAGGTAAAGGTGGACGGGCTGGTGGTTCTTGTTCCATGTCCTGAGGAGGTCAGGGTAACAAGGACCATCATCAAAACTCGATTCTATTTGCGACAGACAGATCACATTGAATTTTGTTTTGTTGACACACAATACATTTTAATGGATCAGCTTGTAACTGGAGATAGCCCTTTAATGCACTGGAAGAACTTACAACATCTGTAGAAAAACACTCCAGAAAAAGAACTCTGATTTGTGATATTCCCTTGTGGCCCAGACATTTAGCCAATTCATGAAAAATGTCACACATTTTATCACAACACAAAAAGTAGGGACAGAGTCATATTTCATAGTGTGTAGCATCTTCTCTTCTTGTACCAACAATTTGCAAACACCAGCAAAGTGAAGAGCCTACTTGCTCAAGTTTGTGGGAGAAGATTGATGTCATGGATCGTCTGAACAAGCCTCATTTTTTAAAATGCTGCCTCATGTGTTCCCTTATATGTCGAAAATGGTGGTATTTTGTTTAATTTACATTACATTTTACAAAACCACCCCACCGACTGAAAGTGGAGTTGAATAATAGATTTCAGCAAATGCCAGCAGAATGAATAAACCAGTGATTTGCTTGATGTGAGCAACAATTTCCTGCTAGTTCATTAAAAGAAAATAAGTAACTTTCAGCAACAAAGGGACAAAACAAAGAGCAGTTGTACCGCTGGCAGTCCGCTCTGCAGCCTCTCTGTGTGAGAGCCCGGGGATCCAGGATGAGGAGCTGCAGACTGGAACGCTGAGGGGGACACAGAAAAGAATCTGTTTATTGTCAGGCTCTGTGTGCATCAAGAATCAAGAATTTCTTCATCTGATAAATTACAACCAGTACAGTCCCCAGCAATAAAAACATGGAAAGTTTTATGAGACATTTTCTTTCCACACGTCCTCTTTGGGGCTCCATAAATATAGACACTTCATGTTTTGTTTCTGACAAATTACTGAAATGAAACTTTCCCACTTCCAACTGCAAATCCACAAAAAGAACCATAAAAAGACTGTAATTTGAAATCATATTAAAATATGGAATCGCTGTCAATCTAGCTCCAGTATCCAAGAAACTTTAGTTAATTGTAAGCATTTTAAAACCTAAACTATCCCTCCAAAATATTACTCGTTCACATCACCGTTTTCTGTAAAAATGAGTAAGTTTTTGCAATGGTTTTTATAGCCTGACTATTGAATTGTAATGTTGGAAAACCTCTGTCCACCTGAAGCTGAGTGATTACATGTATCTGTTTTTGTGAAAATATTTTGCTTGATATCAGACTATCATGCATCGTTCTTTGAATCACATATGTTCATTGAGGAGTTTTTAAATCTGCATTATATCTACTACATGTGCAGGTGTTTGAGAGTCTCAGTTGCTGGCCAGTAGAGGGCGCTGCACCCCCCAGTGGAAGCATGTATACTATATTCTTCTGAAGTTTCTTTCAAAGGATTTTGCTTTGAAAGATAAAATATACCTGATATACCCTTTGTTTTTCCTAAATTCAGACTAACTGTCACTTCAAGTAACCAGTCCCAAAACACATTTATTTTCTCAGTGGGACGGATTAAGCTTCTGCTTGTATTTGTTTAAAAGTATGTTAATAAAAGAGTCATCTTAATAATTGCTCTCTATTGACTCGCTGTTTAAAATTACAATAATTTTCATCACTGGGGCCTCTCTCGATCTAAAACAGGCAAGATTGTTGTAATGTGGTTTATAAACGTACTGTAATTAAATGAAGTTAACATTTGACTGAAACTGAATCATAAAGAAGAGCCCCACCCAAGAAATCTGCCACCAGCCGCCACTGGTCTCAAGCGAGAAGTTGTTCCTGAAATCTCCATAGGAATGGGTTCAGTCATGTCAAGGACCATCATGCTCCTAGTGTCTGAGGAGGTGAATGCTGTGCTTTTGTTTTCTATGACTCTTACCGTGGTGCCTTTGAAGCCCCAGAAGGAAACGAAAATGATCCCTGTTGACCTTCAGTCCGGCCAGGATATCCTCCATCATCCACAGCTCTCTCTGAGCCTGGGACTGCTCCTAAACAGAAATAAAGTGACTTGGATAAAGTTCTTAAACTTCCATGTGAGTTTTGGTAGGATTTCAAGTCATAGCGAATGTTTATGAACTGGTTCCAAAAAAAAAAAAAAAAGAAGTATTCTCACTGGATAAATACCTGAGGCATTCCAAAGTTACAGATGTGCTGAAGGTGTGACCGAATAACAGACAGTTCACTTTCCATCCTTTCATACTGACTCCACACCCGCTCTATCTCCTGCGGAGAAAGATAACTGTGAACTAACCAAAACGCTGCGGGACCAACGCACAAACTATTTACATATATTCATTGTATTATATCATCTGTTATTTTTGCACACACCAGTGATACGTCACACATTCTGGCTCGGATTGTGACCAACTCCTCTTGCAGCAAAGCCTTCTGGGTAAGTGCTTCATCTTGGACCCGGGGACCCTGACTCTTCCACTCCTCCAGTTGAAGTCTAGATACTTCCAATGCACAATGGACCTGTTCCTGCAACGGGAGATATACATCACTGTGCTCATCAGAGTGACCTCTTTGATAAATGGATTGTCTCAAAAAGATTGAAAACATTGTCTTTGGAAAAATTCAAAAGTTGAGCACAACTAAAACTCTAACACCATCCTGATTATTTCACTTTTAAATTGAGTCACATTTATACAGAACAAGTGTGGAATGAGCAGCATAGAAAAATATTTGGGTTTCCCATAAAAAACTAACAAAAAAAACCAAAAAACCAAACAATTATTTTATTTGATATAGTTGGATGAGCTGAAGAAATACAAAATATTGGCAACTTAAAGAGTTCTTCCCAGGCCTCAGCAGTGTGTGGAAGAACCACAACAGCCTGCTACCTCCTCCTCATAGTGGTCACCAGCCTGGTCACACACTGTCTGTGGGATGGAATCCCATTTCTAAACAAGTGTTTCTTGCAAGTCAGCCAAAGCGGTTGTGTTGGTCACTTTGGGACAAACAGCATGACCAAGCTCATCCAAAAATGTGCAACTGAGCTGGACATTGGCTGAATGCAACCGTCAGTCATATATGTATTACTGCAAAAAAAAACAAAAAAAAAAACCCGCAAATGTCTAGAGGACCCTCTGGTTCCTCAGTGCTGAATTGTCAAGATGTCCTCTTGGGATGCCCACTCTGCTACCTCTCTCTGACTCTGACATGGAAGTCAGCCTTTGGTTTGCAGATGGTACTAGTTGCGTTATAATGTAGATCCAGATCAGTTAAACACAGCATGCTGATTCCTGGAAAAGACACCCACTGACCACTGTAGAACTGCCCATCCTCGCCTGAGGGTACTATAAGCTTAAAGTAAAAAGTCGATAGCAACTGCAAGAAAAGCTGGGATTGGCAGAAAAAAAAAATCAGGCAAATCTTTTATGATCGCAACCCATATATTCAGTTTAAGCCCCAATTAATTAAACAGGCAGTATTTATAGTGCCTGTTTATATAGTGCACTCCAATACTGCAGTATTTATAAGAGATTTCTGCAATCAGGCCCCCCCATTTTTTTTAGGTGGAACCAGCTCCAACTTTCAGTTAGGGAGTCCAACACATTCTCCACTTTTAATTCTCAAACTTCCTCATTTAAAGAAGCGTGTAATTCAGGCTGGTTCAAGCCAACCAGGACTATTTTCTAGTAAAGCTGCTATCAGTTTAGATTAGAAGCGTGTGATCTATCCTCCTGCCTCCTTCAAGTCTGCAATGAGTAGATCAGCTTGCCTTCCTTAATACAATCTGTTGCTTGTTGCTCTTTGTCTCTGTGCTGTCCTCAGTCCAACCATGACAGCAGAAAGTCGCCACCTGTGAATTTGACTCAGCAGAAGTTTCTTCTCTGTTGAAGGAGGTTCTTGCCTTTCCACCATTGCCCGTACTTACTCACTTAGAAAAGTTTAGTTTTTCTATGTAATAGTGCCTTGAAATAACTGTGTTATTGATGCTACATAAATGGAATAAAATTCAACTGATTTTTTTGGCAAGGAGCACAATATAAAGTATACCAAATAAATAAGATAATGTAATAATTTGTCTTTTTTTTTTAATGGAAAATTGACCATCTATCATAAAAATGGCCTGAAATGTGAAGACTTATATTAATCACTCACCTTGTCCATTTGTAGCTGAGCCAGTTCCACAGACAGAGCCTGAAGCAGCTTGTCACACCCACACAGCCTTGTCAACACAGTCTGAAGAGGGAAAATCAAACTCACTTGTACTCCGACAGAAAGATGCAACGGATATAAATGCCTCAGTGTATCGCAATGATTGTTGTTCTTAAGATTATAAATACTCACGTCTGCATCGCTTTCAAGAGGTCTGAGTGGTGGCACATCTCTAGGATCAGGTTTTGTGGCCTGGAAAGCGTCAGTATTCATTAGCTGCTTATTCATGTTGTTTCCTCCTGTTTAAAGCTATAAAACACGTGACGGAAATAAAATATGGATCTATATAGTTTTACATTTGCAACCCATTTGGAGGGAATTATGTGTAGGTTAAAAACAAAAGCTCTATTGTGAGCGCCTAAAAAGGAATACTAAGCTGATTCAACAGAGCGCTGATGCATAGATGTGAAAATAAAACACATTCAAAATGTACATTACAGGTGATTCATTATACGTTAGCGATAGCTATTCATGTAATGCACGATATGAAATTAAAGCAATACCTAACAGTGACATCATCAAGACAAAATACTGTATAAATGCAATAATCTCACATATACAACAGCACAGTATAACACAAACAAATATTTATTAGACACACACATATTGTCAGACATTAAAGAAACAAAACATATAAACAAGACATTAATATTAAAGAAGTCAGCATAAATGTGACACTACGGGATGACAAACAAGGATCATACATCTATTGTTGCTAATGTTGTTAGTGTCCTTTTAAGAAAAACTCTTGGACAACAGCATGTTTTAAAGGGGGGACAAGACACAAAAAAAAAACAAAAATCACCACAACGACATTGATCAAATTGGGCCACAAGAAGAAGCCCTGAGAACAATACATGGGCAGAACTCAGCCTCGGTGGCTGTACCATGGCTGGCGGTAGCACACAAACAGACAAATGGTTGCGGTGATGGTGGTGGTGGTGGTGGTGGTGTTGTGGTGCGTGTGCGGCCCTCGATGAAGGAGGTAAAGGGGGCAGTAAGTCTGCAGCGGCCCCTGTAGAGAAGCTCTGAAGGAGGAGACAGTGTGTACATGAAAAAAAAAAAAGATGCAGTGCTGCTGTAACAGAATAACAAGAATTCATGCTGTTAAAAGCTGGTTTGAACATACATCAAGGCATATTAGTCAATAAAACTTTCTATGAATGTCATTTTTTATACTTTATATAGAATATTAAAGATATTTTAGATATGGTTACCTTTCCCAGAGGTCTTCGGCCACTTGGTGTGTGATGGACAGAGCCATATGTCGGAGTAGGCTAGAGATAAAGGAAAAAAAGCCAAATGTGAACATGCTGACTCTAATTGGTCACTGGTCACTTCAATATCATCCTCATGTATTAAAGTCCTTGAACTCTTTTCAAAATATGGTAGAAAAGTAATTTAAAAAAGTTTTTTTTATCCAAACATCATTTGTATTACCTACTTAAACCTCCTCAAGACAAATTAATTCTTAAGTGATAAATACAAAAAAAACATGCATGTTGCTTCAAAGAATATTAGTGCCCATATGTCTCATACATCCTTGTGAAGTAGGTGCTTAATCATAAATTCACCCTCTGGTTGAATATAAAAAATTCTTGTGGCCTTCAAAGTGTTCAACTCTCTGCTTTATATCATGCTTGTTATGTCCACGAGTGTTTGATTTTCGTGAGATGTTAAGACTTGTTTTAGAACCTTGCATCTGAAATAAACACAATTTTTCATTATTGGACTGAAATAATTGCCAAATTTATAAAAGCAATGACACATCACATATACCATTTTAAAAAGTTGTTTTCACAGACTTCTCATATATAGTTTTTTTGTGCTTTACAACTGATCCAGGTTACAGAAAATACAATGTAGACAACTGACCTTGCTTACGTTTTGCCACCTTTCTGCGCCGGGAGTACTCGGAGCAGATTTGAACTCCAGCTGAGGCGAAGCAGGTGCATAGTAAAGCGTTTGGGGCGCCATGTGCGGGTCATCGTGTGGTCGGATGTCGACCCTTCCCACTGGCGTATGGGGTCGTGACCCCAGCTGACCTCTCGAGGTCAAAGAACCTGTTCCCGGGATTTCTTTTTCTGGTGGCGTGTTTTGACCGGGGAGACAATCCTCCTCCCTGTGCAGACTGCCGGCGGCTCTTCTGCTGAAATCAGAAGGACTCGGCGTCCTGTGCGATGGGCTGTGAAAAACAGCAGAGAAGGCAAAACAGAATGCCAAACTTGGACAACCCTCAGACAGGTTTTTCTCCCTTTAAGTAAAGCACTGGGATTTGCATTTCACACACAGGAACGGCTCGACAACCTGCTGTTCCTGTGACGTACACCCCGCCTCCCCCTCTGCTCGGAGTGAGACATCCCCATCCTCCCTCCGCTGAGTTGACTCGGTTCACTCAGAGTCCTGCTGACGTGCTTGCGTTTTTGGGAGGGACCCTCCTCATCAGAAGGGGATTTAGGGAAGTCCACCGATTCACTGCTGCCACCTATCTGTGTGAAATCCTGATAACTTGAGCAGCGCCTGAAAGGATCAGAGAGAGAAAATGGCTGATCAGGAGCAGTCCTGTAATCGTGCCTTATATTTAACATGTTGTGGTGAATAAAGTCGAACCTGTGAAGGGAGCTGTCTATTTCCATTGCAGCAGACTGACTGAGGGCTCGAACCCATCCCAACATATCCTCCTGAGTGTCGGCACTGAAGAAATAGGAGCGCATCCCCTGATGCACCACCTAGTTTCACAGACATTATTTACACACGGTCACTCAAATATTTATACATTAGTGGCCAGCACGTATTATGACATTGATTTTTGTGATTATGATAATGATGAGTGAAGAGACCTTGAAGGTAAACTTTCTGTTCTTGCATTCTCTCGGGGTGCAGAAGAGGATTTTGTAGCTGGGTAAAGGGATGCTACCCAGCACAGACTCTTCTCTACTGTCTGAAAAAGGATAAAAAACAAACAAACAAAAAAGAACGGATTCACATTCACATTATATGAAAGACTTATCAGGACAAAGTGCAAGGTTTTCAATAATGGATCCTACCTTTATAATAAAAGAGGCAGTAGTTGGATAGAACGAACCATCTTCTCTTCCAGAGCTTCAAACCTGAGCTGTCCTGCAGCAGACGGGTGAATAATATGAACAAGTTGGCTTTTCTTTTTTCAGTTTTTTTTTTTTTTTTAATTACAACATTCTGTCTTTATGCAATGACAAAGTTTACTTTAAGTAATATACAACCAAACAAAATTACCTTTTTGTTGAGCCATCCTCTTATGATGACAGGACAGTTGGGATCTCTCTTGGCGGCATGACATCGTTTGCCAAATGTTTGCACCTTTCCATCACTTTCCTGCACCCACAAGAGACAATGAGGCATCAATATGCACATATTTATCCTCCAAATGTGTCACGGTAATGAGTCATCAATTTGTACTATTAAAGACAACAGCAGGCTCTTAAAAACAAACCTTTATAACAGGAAAGTAGGAAATAGTGGCCACGCTTGATGCTTGGCTTACTCTGTCCTGGTCCTCCATTCTGCAGGGAAACAAACAAATTCATTTGGATACAATAAAAGAAAAACATAAAACAATTTGTTAGGATTATAACGGGAAGATTAATATATCATGATCACAGAACAAAATAGCCCATAATAATACAAAGGCAGACAAAATTGAATGCCTCTTCAGATTAAATAGTAAAACCTAATAAACATTATGAATCACCAGCAGAGATAAACTCTGCAGTGTAGCATAGCAGACACAGTTAAATGACCTAGTTGAGACATGAGGCCTTACCAGTACAGTCTGAACCAGAGTCCCTGTGAAGAAGCAGTCAGTCCCTCCCATGCAGAGCGCCCCACAAACGTCCCACCACACACATGTCACATTCCCGTACAGCTGAGATTTTTCACCAAGTCAACTGTTCATTCTCCCAGAGTTTCGGCGTTAGTGCTCTTCCACTTCCAGCAAAAACTCTCCCACAATGCTATTCTGAGCCACAACAGGCCGGTGCGCATCCCCAGCATGGAACTGACAGGTGACAGCTGTGTCGCCCTGGTAGCAGGGAGGGGTCGGGACTGTGTGAAAACCAATCTGGCGGCGGGGCCGGGATGGTATGAGAGGCAAGACTGGAAACGTGTCCTAAATGCAGAACTGTCGCAAAGACCGCACAGGAAGGAAAAACCCAGAGGAAGAGTCTGCTGCCTCGAGAGTGAAGTGGCATGTAGAAGACAAACATTGTGAAGTGAGAGGCAGGTCTCACTGTGTGTGAGAGGAGTGTCTTCTTCTCATCAGTCATGGCATGTCTCAAGGATTAATCCGCCTACCCCATGGTCATATGGTGCCATGTTTATTATCTGCACCTGCTGTCATTTTTAATAGCATAATCTTCCCTGATACTGCATGTTGAGGGAAAAAACATTGACTTTTGTTTGTTTTCATTTCAGTCCGATGCCTTTATATGCAGTTTAATCTGTTGGTCAGCTAGAACTTGCAGAAAAATAAACAAACAAAAGAATAATAAGAAATGAGAAATTTCTCATGAAAAAAAAAAATTATTATAAAGCTTTATCAAAAAACAAACAACAACAACAACAATAATAATAATAATAATAACAATAATAATAATAATAATAATAAATATTTTT
>OMNM01013290.1:5078-32752 GCA_900302745.1 Parablennius parvicornis | reverse complement strand
ATTTTTCATTCTTTAAAGAGTGACGAACTAAAACAGACCAAATGGACTGATGTCAATTTGGCAGAAGTGAGTGAATTCATAATTTTTCGACACAGAGATGGGAGCTCATTTAACGCCTTTCTACAGCACTGCAATATTACTACTACAGGCACAATAACAGATACCAGTCTAGAAAGGTAACTGAAAGTATCAAAGCAACTGACATGCTACTCAAAGCAGCATATGACTTTATGTAGACAAAGAAGTAAAGACTCATTTTCAAATAGATACTATGATAAAGGAATGTAAGACTAATTCTCAGTACACACATACCACTCACGCATGCACACACACACACACTTTTACTCATACTATTAACTTGCACAACTCAATGAACTCAGCAAAGTGTAAAGTAGAGAGGCCCAGACTGGAAACTATCTGACATGGTCTGAAGCAGATTTTCTGGTTCTTTTCCCACAATCAGTTTTCAGTTTCACACACAAGAGCAAATGCTAACAACTGTCAGGAGACAATCTCACCTCAGAATTAGCCCTCTGCATATACGTCCACGGGATTGGTTATTGCATGAGCCTAATGTACATTTCCATATTCTGATATCTAAGATAACTGGAAAGCGTTGTGCACAGAATATGTAAAGAGGAAATAGAAACAATTATCAAAAGACAAAAAAGCAAAAATAATATAAATGCAAGAAATACAAGAGTGAAAATATATACATGCTATTTACAGTATCTGCGCTGTAACATAAAGAAGTAAAACAAGCATGCCCAATATGTGATATCCTGGCAAAGACTGACAGAGGGCACTGGTGGTCCATCAAAAAAATTTCTGCCCATGAAGCCATATAACTGTGCAGAACTTCCACATCTCCTTTCTTAACTGCTGCAGTAACTAACAGCTGTAAAAAGTGTAGCATTCAAACACTAGTGCAAGAACATTAACTTCCTTTGGTGACTGTGAATTACAGAACACTAAGAGCAGGATCTTTGTTTAGCTCTGCAGGACCAGTGGGTCATATTGCAACTGCAGCTCACTTTCACTTTGTGTGTCCTCTCACAGTCTTGGTGCATTCTTTTCTTCTTTTTTTTTTTTGTTTTACTCTTAAATATGAAGCTGTGAAGGCACAAAAGTGGGTCCATTTTAAAAGCTCCACATCTAAAATCATTTGTTCTGCCTAAGGAATCACACAGTGTGCCTGCAGAGTTCATGTGCTACAATCAGGTCAGATCAATAAGAGGAATCAGCAATGATGTAGATTGTAACATGAACATGTGCTTTTAAATGCCACATTCGAAAACAGCGTGGGTGAATAGTGGTGTAATTACGTTGAGCAGAGAGGCTGTGTATGTGTGTGTATGTGTGTGTGTGTGTGTGTGTGGGTGTGTGTGTAGGAGGTGGGCAGTAGGTGGTTCGTTAAGCCACATATACAAAATATTTTACATTGGTATTTATAAATGCAACCAGTGATTCTTCTTGCTGATCAAGGGAGACCATTCCAGTTTTTTCTCACCAGCTGCTGAGAATCTCTGATGGGCAGTCCAGTTTTTTTTGTTGTTGTTGTTGTTATTTTTGTTGCAATTGTGACAGTAATTATTCGGGCCTCCTGCACTCCCTGCTGTGCTCTTTGCATTTACTTCTGCATATAAATTAGTGCGGCATTTCAAAGAGGAAGAGGACTTTAGATTAGTTTTTTTTTTCTTTTTTTAATGCAGTAATGGTGCTGAGTTGGCTTATTATTTTGACAGTTGATGGTTTGGCTAACATGATTTCCATCCAGTTTTTGTTCATGGGTCGCCACCATTATTGGAGAAATGCACAGTTGGTTTCTATTTATTAAATAGCAGGCGCTGATTTTTTATTTCACTTTATATTAACAGCATGTGTGAATTAAATCACGAGGGATACTTCTACAGCATAACAACTACCGTCGTACAGGGTACAAATGGTAATCGTACAAAGCAGGCCACACAGTGGTGCACTGGTGAGGACTCTTTTCTCACAGTGATAATATCCTCTTTTCAAGTTCAGGGCTGGAGGCCTTTCTGAGTTTGCATGTATTCCCTGTGCTGTGTCCTACAGTTCAAAAACATGCATTTGAGGTCAATTGGTGACAAAAGATGTCACCATTTGAGGAACGTAGGAATGTCAAACCCACTTTTGTTCAGGGACCACATACAGCCCAATTTCATCTTAAACATAAACATAAACATAAAAGTTCTTCTTTGTTGTGGTGCAGAGTAAATGGGATGCAAATGTTTATATTTTTACAAACAATTACTACGATGAAATAATACCGTCTCTACATAAAGCAAATTTTATTGATACCTTCTGGTGCAAAATACAGTGAAATGAACATTTTCTTTTAAATTTGCCTGGTGGGTTTTGCTGGCCAGATTGGAGCCTCTTACAGGCTGGTTTTGGCCCACGGGCCTCATGTTTGACAGCCCTGATCTAAATGTCATGGTATCAACTTGCTACCTGCCCAGTGTGTGTCCTGTCTTCTTCGTCCATAGTCCGATGATTCCCGCCGCTACAACCCTTGGGTAGATAGAGTGGTGAAGAAGGTAAATGGATTTCATGAAGTGTTGTTATCAAATGAATCTTTAAGCCCAGGGCTCTTGAAAGCTAAATTTAGAGAGTGGCCGCCAGGATGGAATTGGATGGGATGTTTGTCAGTTTTGCTGTTCCCCATGCCTTCTACTGTTCCATAAAATCTGTTTGACACCGTAGTGATACTTTTACATCTTATTTTCTGTCATTGAGTGTTGCTTCTGAGAGCTCTCTCCAATTTATCCAAACAAATGCCTCCTCAAGTAGAAAGCTTTTTCTTATCACAGAGAGAAAAAAAAAAATTGAAAGAAAAAAAATTGCTGCTTGAAAAATTAAAGTGTGAACATGCAGCAGGTTCCTGGCAATAAGCTGGTTTTATTCCCACGGGTGACACTGTTGAAACTTGTTTGTACGGTGACACAATCCAAACTCAAACAAGTTCGATATGTAGCCAACTGTGCACTGAAAAATTTTTTTTTTTCAAACTACACTGCAAGCTTGTAACAGGAGAAGCAAAAGTCATTTTGATAGCACAGACAAGTACTTGTGTATATTATGTAAACGACTGAGGGGAACTGATTGGGCCAGTGTTTCTCAACTTGCGGTTTGGGATGTCCTTGAGGGGCTGCCAGTGATCACAAGGAGGATCTGATGCTTGGCCTGCTCTGGTGTTGACATAATTAAGAAAAATTTGATAACAGTGGAGACTCTAGATCAGATTTGGAGACGAGGCACTGCACATTTATGTCTTTGTGAGAGCGAGCTTCTCAGTTTACACAAGTCAATGTTGGAAAAGTATTAGGAACTACTAGCTTTGGACACTGCAGGTAAAATGATTTGGGAGGGTACTACATTTTGACAGAGGTTGGATGGGTGGAGTCTCTTATAGTTATTTCACAGTTACAGTTTTAAGACCGTGAGTACTTTCACACTGTAACTTTACCAAACTAATGTGATCTCAGTTTTTTCTCCAAAAATAAAGTTCAGTGTGAGTTTTCACATTATTCAAGTGATCATGCAAACTGCTTCATCTTGTAATGGCAGTCATCTGATTATGAGACATTACCTGTATATTTATGACTGTTCATCTGGTTTCTTCAGTTCTTTTACATACTGTATGACAACTAATGACTCCCAAAGTGAATAGAAGACAAAATACAACAAATATAATGTGTAGCAGTGCAAATTCGGTAAAGTACAACTCCTAGAGTGAAGAGGATAGTGTCAGGGTTAAAGAAATGAAAATGTATATCATAGCTCACACTAAGAGATGCCACTACATTCAACAAGACAAGGCTGGATAGTATAGAAACACTCACAACTTTGAGTCTTATATTACAATGTAGGTACATATTCTGAAAGACGTCCACATATTTGAAGTGGCTATAAACACTCCAGATACAACAATTACAATTATCTGATTACATAATTTGATCACATTTTTATGTCCATATAAACAAGCTAACTATCTTGGATAAGCACGACCCGAAGCTCCAGCTAATGAAAAGCAACAAACAGATAAGGGAATGCGTTTTCCTGACCCAGAGCAAGCACCAGAGGGATTTTTATCTTAACTTCACAAAGCTTCAAAACATTTAGGTAATTTGAATCAAACACAATTCAGATATGTGCATCACATGTTGAATTTATACCCCAAAACAAAGTTGCATGTGTTCAGTGGTCTAAGCTAATAAGAACAGCAATGCATACATCTTTTGGGTCCAAAATCGCAGAAGCCAACAGAAAACTTTAGTGTCACGGATTGCTATTAATCAATTTTGCATAAGGAAACCTGTCACCCAGATGTCCAAGTTTTGCTTATAAACTCACAATTCACTCCAAGGAAAAGGAAAATCAATTGTAAGATATTCCTAATATAGCATACTGACTGATCTACCAACTTGCTCAAGTTTTACAGCAAGAAAAACTTGGCTAAGAGCCATTCTGTTTGTGTGGGTTGAAAATTCTAACTATTCCAGAAATGTGAAGGATTGTGTAAATGATCACCAATATTTCTCTAAAGGTCTTATAGTTGATTATCAGCCTGTCTAAGTAACCTGCCTCTTAGTTTAATTGCCTGCTCTGTATAAAGTAGTTAAAAAAAAAAAAACATTCATGGGTAGATCGACATGTTAAAAAAAGTCTTTCTTCTCTGGATAATTGAAAGGGTCAGCATCCCTTCACCCCATATCAGCCAGACACCGTTGGTAAGAAGGATGTTTCTATTAACCACGGACAATCACTGGGTTCCCCGCAAGGTTTTAGTCCCAGTGGCAACGCCTGCATGGGTGACTGACTAACAGTTCCTAGTCACTGACAGCCACACAACCCCACATAACACCAGCACCTTTCAAAACCCCTCCAGGGTTTTTGCTGAATCTATTAACTGAAAACAAGAAGTCAATGTACAGTTGTGTGCTCAACAGACCGCTGCAGCACAATAACAACTCAGCTACATCCGTTATTTTACAAACACAAAGCACACTGTATATGCAGGATGATTGTGATTTATGTTTATATTACATCTATTGCAGCTGGAAGTCGATAGCAGGTCAGGTTGTTCACTCTCTCTATGAAAGCATTAAATTGTACCTGCTTGCAGAGTGCCATTGGCAGTAACCCCCAAAGTCACTTCAATCAATAAGAAGATAGTATATTAAAGCTCATTTAGTTGCCTTAACACATTGTCTCTGTTCACAGACAAGCTGGGTGGTTGTTTGTGGCACTGTGTGTCATATCCTCTTGTGTTCATGCATTCGTATTCAGTTCTCATAGAGCATACAGTACATGATACAGGGGGTATCTCAGGCTAATGGGGGGCAGCTTTAAATTCAAGGACCTCATGATGCAAGAGTTGTTCTTTGTACCTGATAAACATCATGGAAATTGATAAGCTCATGACTTGAATAAAAGTTAAATCATTTAGTCAGGGATTTTACGCCTTCGCGTTTCAATTTGCACCGAAACCTGACCAGCTCCCCTTTCCACAGCAATAAAAACCGGGTCCTTTGTTGACGTTTACTTTGGGTCCTGTGATTCATTTTTCACTCAGCAATTGCTTTTCATTTTAAAGTTGGATGCAGACAAAGTAAGGTCAATAGACTGTTTAATTTATTCTCACCGTGTCTGTAGACCCTGGGCTGTGAAATTGCAGAGCAGAAATAGAGGCAACACAGACAGAGACTTTGAAAACACTCCGAGAGCACGTGCCTGCAGACTGTGTCCACAACTCCTCTTGCCCCCTTCATTTATGCTGTTTGTTCTTCTGTTTGTGTTTTTGTGTGTGTGTGTGTGTGTGTGTGTGTGTGTGTGGGGGGGGCTTTTATTTTTTTTGCAAGAGTTCCTGCTGTCTAGGCACACACAAACCTACACAAATGCAGACATCAGTCGATCATCCTTGACCTAGTAAAAAAAAAAAGCTTTTACAGATGAGAGAAAAGTGTTTTGAAGGGATGACATATCACCTCACTCTGCACTACATCAGAGTCCAATCACACATGGCCTCGTAGTACTGCCCTCTGGATTTGTTATGGCGTTTTGATGCTCACTGTTTACACTGGATTTATAATCATGACTTCAGTGCCCCACGAGGGCTCAAGCAGATCCTGCTGGATGGCAAACAAACCAAATTACCATGCAAAGACATCTGACAGACGGTTCATCATGGCCAAGGTCAAGGAGCTCTCCACTTTTGAAAAACATGAAGACGTGTATTGGCTCACTTGTCACCACCACTTTCAAAACTGGCCCTTTTGTGGTTGCTGCCTGGGTGTTTGAGTCCAGCCATGTGCATCCCATTGCCTTAAGACAAGCGGTTCAGAATTGTTCATTACTTTCTAAAAACACTTGACTCATAAATCTTATGTCAAAGCCCGACATTTAGATTTCTGTTTATTTCTGCTTATGATGAATAAGCAGATGAATAAACTTGACTATAGTCAAGTTTAACACAGTTGTTAGACCACACAATTTATTACTGCAAGGAAAGGCCTGAACCTGATCAAAAGCTGCTACAGCTTGTAAATGGACAAATTGAATGTGCTGTAGGAAGCAATAGAGAGAAAATCAACATTTCTCGCATGTCTACTGAAGTAATATTTTCACTTTGTTCATTTGGGGATTTACAAAAAAGTTGCTTCTACCCTGTTATCAGATTTGGGTCACAGTGGAGGGAGGAGGGGGGGTATTTCAAGGGGTTTGAGAGAAATCTCATTTGGCAAGCACAAGTCAGCTGCAGTAGCTGAGGGGTATGGGATGAGCGATGTCATTACACCAGCATTGTGAATCTGATTGGTCACAGCTCATATGTGGCAAAACAACCTCAGTGTTCAACTGATTTGTAGCAGGACTAAATGAGATCAATGGATTCTTGAACTGAGCACATTACTAAGGGTATGACATTCAAGTCTCATGTAAAAGGTTTCTGGGCTATTATTGATAGTGCATTTGTGGCACACTGAAGACCTGTGTTTCTGTAAAACTGCAAACTTTTGAAATAAATACTAGCTGCCAAACCAATTTAACACAACATTTATAGGTTCAGAATGAAAGTGCTACTATAGTTAAGCTCTTTAAATTGGAATAAAATTATTGTAAAAAAAAAAAAATGGATTTTTATTTAACCTGTTTCTAAGATGGGCTTATTTAATATCATCAACGTTACTTTTGAAAACAGTTTGGAAATATACGACTGGTTTCACTAAGCAATAAACACATATGCCAATATATGTGAAGTTTTAAATAGTATGTGAAGTGACAACAGGGAAGTTTAAAATTTTTAAGTAATTTTTTTATGTAAAAGGATTTGTCTTCATTAATTATTTTCTTCATAATGTCAAAAAAATGACATGGAAATTTTGTATTTTGAATCTATAGCATTCCAAAAAACTATCAAAGCTTACAAGTGTGTTATAGTTGTTTCCTTACTTTAAATTCACAGGTCTTGTTACTCATTTGGAAAATGTGTCAAACCGTGCTTAACGGTTATGTTTTTTTTTTTTGTTTTGTTTTGTTTTTTTTCCTTTTCTGAGGTGTGTGGTGTGCTGGAGATACAGTCTTGTTCCCACAGTCACCAGTTCACTCCCTGTAGGCCCCCGGAGGTTATGTAAGTCTGAAGGCAAGAAATAGGTGAGGACCTGTGTGTGTGTGTGTGTGTGTGTGTGTGTGTGTGTGTGTGTGTGCGTGTGTGCAGATGTTCAGATGTGCATTCACGTGCGTACGTGTGTGTTGAGAGAAATCACACTTACATTGGTGTATTCAATAACCACTGAAACCATGATGGAAAGTTTGTCGAGTGGGGGTGTTTACAATACATGGACCCCATTTCTCATACAGTTTATGACTAGCTTGTGATATGTGATGACAAATGAAACCTTCTCACATCTACAACCCCCCACCCTTTCACTCCTCCACCTCCATCCTCTGCAGGCTTGCCACCTTTACCTTAAAATCAGATGAATAGAGCACCTGACATGAAAGAGATTGTGTGGTTGGCAGACAGTTGCAGGATGTGTGTGGGGGAGAGATGGTTGAGGGAGATGAACCAAAAAATGATTTTACACTGAATCAAAAAATATACCATGTGTATCTATGTGTATCTGTAATACTGTATATCTAATAGAAACTAAAAGTAAACATATTCCTAAATATTTTACCCAGCTGATATATATTTTATCTGCTAACCTGCTCCAAATGATTATCAAACATTAATACCTATTGAATTCCATTATTTTGTCTCAATAAAAATGAGAGCGCGGAAAAAACCAAGATAAAACATGCATATTGCAAGTATTGAACCCTCAAAACATTGTATGCATTTATAAATGATAAATAAATCTCTCTTTTGCATTTCATTCAATTCTGACTCAGGAACCATTTGCAAGGTGAGCTACTAATAGGTTCAGGTCTTAAATGTTCTGTCTTGCTTCTCCTCTTGATACAATGGCTGAGTAGAGATCACACTGCCATGAAGTAGTCAAAGGAAGCTTCATATTTTTTGAATGTATTTTTCAATTGACTTTGAGATTCAGTATGGGCAGTGCTGGTGGGTGTTTGATGATGCGAAGCATTTGATTGTTTGAAGAGGAATTAAATTAATATGAATATTTCACATTTGTGATTACATTATGTCAGTGAATCGATAGATAGTTGTATAGCCATAGGAGAATCCCCCTTCCCCCCAAAAAGGAAAGAAATAAATAAAAATCAAAGCTATGCTGATTTGTCTTTTCTCAGCTTTCAGATTTGCTGTACTGTGGTTCACCTGGCTTCTGGGTTCTGATGGATTAGCACAGAAAAAAAAAAAAAGATTTATACAGCGATAATCTCATTAGAGGTTTTAAAAAATCCAGGTGCTCTGGTAATCTCTTCATTATATTCAACTAATCTTAATCCTGTGAGCTAATTCCTGGACGGCAGCGTGCTAATCCGATTTCTATCACCAGTCATTATTTTTACAAGGACATTTATGATGCAAGGAATTTAAATAGCTCTATTTACTGTATAAACAGTCTCGGCAATGAAATTCAGGCTACAGGCATAATACTACCACTGTGGCGAGTGTATACGTTTAGACGGTCTGATCACTTAGCCATTATGTGTGAAGACGTGTTTGTTTCCTTCCCACCTCTTCTCACCATATGCTGTTACACACTGCAGCTCAGACTGCCACAGCTCCCTGTGAAACATAAATTATTCTCCACTCCACCATCTCAAAGAGTATGCAAATACCTGCACCCCGTGCTCGTACTCCTCCATAAAACTAAACCTGCCCAGTTGTTGATCACTTGCATGATGCCAGACTAGACCTCTTTTTCTTCATCAGGCCTTAATATGAGCGATATGATACTGAACAGTAAAATAGCCAGTTAAGTAAAAGCCCACTCACGAAAAAAAGCCCCACTGTGCACTGTTACTTGTGAGCAGCTATTATCATGCCGGTGATCCATTAAACTGAACAGCTGTTTCCTTCCACCCTGCCGTCTACAGAAGAGAGATGAACAATTCTTGTTTTTTTATAAGAATAGTCACACTTACCTGACAAAGCAACAAACAGAAGATGCTAACAGACTTTAAGAGCCATGCAAGAAGCACTCGTATGACCAGATTTGTTGTTAAATGACATAAAAGAGAATGATTAAGGACAAATTACTGGAAACAGTCCGTTCTTATCCACACTGGTTTGATGTGAACTGATTGTTGTATTATTTTTTTGGGGGGGGTGTTTGGTTTGGTTGACTTTCAACAGCAAATGTGAGACTTGTTGGGTTTCTCTCTGTTAAAAGCACCCCTAAATGAATGTGTTGTATTTGGTGCTATGTAAATAAAGTTGAACTGAATTGAAAATAATCTCCTTTCAACTCCCTCCTGCCCTACATCCATGAACTGTGGACTCCTGTCTGGTAGCTCCTTTGTCACCTGAGAACATGTCAGTGCCATGTCAACCTGTTCTTTCTAGTTTCATATCTTAACTGTTCAACTCCGTCATTATATACTGTATCTTCCTTAACTCTAAAATTCAACTTAAACATTGTAACTTTATTCACAAAGCAAAATACCTTTCTCTTCGGGAACCAAACAAATAAACAACACTAAACAAAAACAAAACAAAAAATAAACCGATCATGCCAACTTCATACAAGTATGACATTTCATGAAACTAACCCTGCACTCAATTATCCAGTGAGACAGAGTGTTAATGCATGTGTTTGCATCCAGTGGAGCAAATCACAGTCCTGAATGTAACCAAGCATTTATAATTTCCAAATGAAATGTGATCTTTCCTTCGTCATCTTTAACATAATTTCTGTACATTTTGTAGCCTTATATGGAATAAAATGGGTGGCTGTGGCTTAGTTGATAGAGTGGGCCGGTTATCTCTAATCAGGAAAGTTGTATGCTCAGTTTTCCATCTCCCAAAACACTGACCTCTGAATTGCTTCCAGTCGATGGGCTGAGCATCTTGCATGACAGTTGTCTCCATTTGTGTGTGAGTGCATACGTGAACGTGATTAACGATGTGAAACATTTTGTGGTCGGCTCAGGCAGTGGAAAAGAACTAAGCAAAATCTATTTATCCCTACTGCTAAGATTTTCCATGTCTGTGTGTGGAGCTGCCTGCTAAGTATTATGCTACCATTAGAGTTAATTCAGTGATGGAAAACATGACTTCTTGGTACAACAGGTGACAACCAGTGATTAAATAATTATGCCAATTAGTGCCTTGTCTCTGACTGCTTTTTTTTTTTTTTTTTATGTCTGACTGGCATATAATTTGAAATGAAATGGCACCAACCCCTTTGTCCTGCACACGTACAAAGAACATCCCCCCCCAAAAAACACATCACACATAATTAGCTTGCTTTATTTGTTACCCTCAGCTTCTGAGAAAATGTATTAGAGCGTTTCCAAACAGCTAACTTGTCAAAGTAAATAAGACTTAACTGCAATAAAAAGGTAAGACCAACAGTTTTATTAGACAAATAAAAGGGGGGGGTTCTCTTTCATCCAAGTGATGACCAGTTTTGATAACAGTATGATTTCTGCAGGCGTAAAGAGGAAATGCTTTCAACTAACATTTCCTGCAGTTAATGAACAAAAACAACCACAGACAGGGTTTTGCTTGTTGAAAACAGTCATACTGTAAACCGTTCACTTGTTGGGATCCCAAAGCACGTCACTCTGAGAAAGATCTGTTGAACTTCTTGCACAATCTAGTTAAGATTACAGAACGATTATGCTCTGTTATGCTCTGTCTGGAATAGGTTTAGAGAGATATAGTGTGCATGTGCATTATCACCTCACTTGTTGGACTAACAGAAGTGATTCCAGTCTTGAGTGAGTCTTTTTTGTTTTGTGTCTCCCCTGATACATTTCATTAATGCAGCAAGTGATAACATGGCACCCAACTATATTTTGAAAACAAAACTGAAGTGGTAAGCACTCTTGCCAAAGAATATCACAGTTCAAGCCCAGGCTTGTTGGCCTTTCTTTATTTTCTTTGTGCATGCATAGGTTTTCTCTAGTTACCTCTTTCCCAACAGTCTAAAAAAATTCATTTCAAATTCATTGGTGAGTTAGTTGTATAAAGCAAAATAAATGCTGAACGGATCAATACTTTCTCCAGTGATCAAACATGACTCTCAAAATTCTCTCAAGATTCACACTTAACCGTTCTTTTATTGACTTTGAAGTGTTTTCTATATACTCCGTCTGACCCCAGTTAGAATAGTTTATTTTCTAATGCTGGAGCAAGATTGATGCTTACAACCAGAAACAATAGGAGAAGTCACATAGGAAAAAGAAATGAGGAAGGAAGGAGGAAGAGAAAGTCAGGATGACCCCTGAAACAAAGTTTCGTATTCACGTCCTTGTCTAATTATGTGCTGAACATCTCAATAATCCAAATCTTTCATTTGTGATGGAAGAAAATGAGCTCCAGAGAGGTTCTCATCAAGAAGTTGCCACAGTTTAATCACTGCAACACGGATCTTTTTTGAAGCCAAAGTAGCATTAGCAATGAAAAATGGCTTTTAAAGCATTTATTTACCAGTTGTCTCCTACACTGTAACAGTGAAAAGATTTGAAAAAAAAGAGGCTTGTATAAGAAGGTTTGTTCAGTTTGACAAATAGACTTCACATTTTGTTTCTGTCTTTTCCTCTTATTTTCTGTGTTGAACTGCTACACTTGTTACATAAAGCCTGTTGCTGTGCGAGAAACGCAGCATTTTGGTCTCACATTTGCGCACACCGTGAGCTTCCTTTATCCTGCTTAGACAGATCACTACAGTGTGTCTGGTGTACCTTTCTCTCCGCTGCACTGTCAGCTTTGGTAATTGACTCTTGCAGTCTCCACTGAGCTGTCCACTACACGGCCTCTCAGGCTCCACACCCAATTACAGGCTGCGGCTCCCTGATGGGCTGCGAGAAACGACTGGAGGAAAACGAGATTAGTCTTTGATGTGAAACTGAAGGTCAGGTGGATACACACAGGAAAACTTCCATATCCATGTCGACGCTCATAAAACTATTAACATATTACGTCGGAACGGACGACTGAGGCCTCTGGATCGGACTGTTAGGAGCGACCTGAGATACCTTGCTGACTAGTCAATTTAATCAATTAGCTGACTCACTGTGATACAGATTTGACACAAAAGCAGCAGCAACAGAGTGCCCTGCACCATTTATCTGATGTCAGAGACAAGAGATCACTCTTCAGCCGACATCACAGAGAGAGGTGTTTTGCTTTGGCCACCGAGCACAGCTCAAGCAGCCAATGATAGGGCTCTAGCAGTCAGTGGCAGTCTGTCAAAGATAATAACCATCAGACAGTTAGCTGTGTTTGCCAGAGAAAATACCTGAGGTGTTGTCTGTGTATGTGTCTCACTTGACTGGCTAATAGCTCCCCCCACCCTTTTAATACCCAAAGATGTGTCATATAAAGAGACCTCGTGAGACAGTATTAGTTTGGCTGAAAGGTGGTGTGTTTTACTTATTGGATACGTTTTGTTGTGTGTGTGAGAGAACAAGATATTGGGAGAATATTTCAGATGAGACTGACTAAACTGCACATTGTTGTGTCGATATACACTGCATTGCCCTGCAATTTCAAAAGGACTGGATTTTAAATATGAAAGAATGAGATAAGTGTAAAAATTATTGACAAAACATTAAAACAATAGAGAAAAAATAACCGAATGACAAATTCTTATTCCATACAAATCAATCGTTATTTGGTGATTCTGCTGAGCCAGTGAGATGACAGTGTATTAAAAAGGAAACCCCTATTACCATGTGTCTCCTCATGTAGATTTTGGTCAATTTTGTCCATAAACAAATTGCTGCCATCACATAATAAGACAATTATTAAATAGTCAGCCAAATATATTTGTTCACTGATTGGCTGTTTTCTAGTGCTCTCAAGTTATCCCATGTTTTTCAGTGTTATGTTTCCAATTGTGTTCCCAGTGCTTCCTGCCTCTGATATTTCTAATGTGATTTTCTGTTATTATTCAGAAATCTTGCATCCTGGACCCAGGGATACAAGGAAGTTAGTTACAGGGACTAATGTAACATTCACCAGAGTGAAAATATGAAAATGAGCAAAGCCAAGCTTGAATAGTTCTTGAACATGAGAACAGAAAAATTTGCACAAATCCAAGAATTTATGAGTCGATCATGTCGACGTTGTCTTAAAAACTCCTATTGACCCATATGAACCTTTCATATGACAACTGGCTGTCAGGTCGGCCCCATGAAAATCAAATTTATAAGTTTTTATTAGGAACTAACACTGTGCTTCCCTTTGGTTTTTTTGTGATCTGAAGTTGGAACTTTCACACTACCCAGATACATGAACACATCATTACACAATAAGGAAAACAAAACAAGAGCCAGTGCAAACTATGTCAAGCCCAATCAACACCAAGAAGTAACACAGAGCACTGAACCACAGACAGAGACTGAACTGAGAGGTACACAGGTGTGATGCCCAGAGGGGAAGACAGGGACTGGCCTGCAAAGTTCTGGGATTCCAAAGTTGCTTTACACAGAAAACCTGAAAAATAAAAACTTTCACAAAAGATGACAAATGACAGCACATGGACATATCAGAATAATCAGCAACAGGGGACCCTGGGAACAAGATGGGAGAACATAAGCTCATAAAAACAAAACAAACAAAAACAGAAACAAAGGGACAGACTAAAATGACCATGAAGCTTTTTATATTTTTTCCAAATCACAAAGTGGCTAACTGAGCTTATTTATTTTTGTCTGTCTTCGTGTGCTAGTCGTAATTTCTTCTCAAATGCTACTGGACATTATTGACATTGGACATCAGGAAAGGTCACTAATGCACTCCTTTTTAGTGAAACCCATTTAGCACAAAAACACCTGCTGCTAGTCGCAATCAGAAAAGACAGAGAACACGACGGCAGCACTGCAGTGGAATCGTACAATAAAACAGTCCTGCTGTTCTGCATTATGAAGTGAATGAAAGACTCAGTTAATTTAAACCATATAAATACATCAAATATATCACCATTTATAAATTTCCTTGTGATGGTGCTCAAAAAACTTTTTTTTTTTTTTTTTTGTTAAAACAACACAAACTACATTACATTAATCAAGTTAACCTCAGAACCTATCAATCCAGTTTTACCACAATATAAATCAACTTATACTTCAGTCCATAATGGCCACACTAAATCCCAGGCAAGTTTCAAGGAAGAAAAATAAGAAAAAGACCAAAAGATTAAAGAGCCAATTGTTTTAGCTTGTGACATATGTGAGTCCCAGATTGCACTGGGTGTGATTACTTCTCAGTGGGCCACCATAACTGCCTCCATCAGCCACCCTCAAAGAGAACAAGAGATAGAGAGAGTGGGAAATGTTTTCAGTTTAGTACTTTTAAAGCCTAATGTTCCATCTCAGATGTGCACAAACCAATTAGCCTGGCTGACCTCGGAGTTGGTGTGTCAGCCTGTCAATCTCTGACAAGGAAAGAGTTGGGGTGGAAGGGAGGTGCGTGGGGGCAAGAGAATACTCTTATCTCTGTCTGACTTTAACGAGGCCAGATGAGGGGATGAAGAGGTTGGGAGCAATGGGAAGATGTTACTGATGGCAGAGTAGAAGGGTCATATAGGAAAACTGCTTGTGGCCCCAACCTCTAAATGAAGAAGAAGAAAAAAGGTCCACTATGAACATCTGTAACAGCTTGTAGGGCGGTATATCACTATTATCCCCCTCAGTCATACTATTTTTGTCTTCACCGCTAACTGCTTTCACATTTCACATCACTTTACAGATATTCCGGTCTGAAGAAAAAGCTATGGAAGGCTTACAATGATAAGCTTTGTAAGTACTCTTTGTAATTCTGAATTTTAACAACTTAAATCTTCTGCTCTCTCCCAGACTTTGTGCTATTTCTGCAAGTCGATAATCCACAAGTGTGCGGCTTTATTTCGGATACAGAAGATCTTTGCAATGTGAATCAGTTGACTGACTGATTTGTCGAAAAGGAGACTAATTTAAAAGACCAATGTGTTGTAACTCTGTGCGCTTCCATGCCAACTTGCTCTCTTTGTTTTTGTTTCTGACTATTTTCCTTGTGGTGTGATTATGTACAATGCTGTCAATTTAGGCACAGTCTCTTAGTTTAAAAGGCAATGTGACTGTAAATGCTTTCACTGCAATGGTTTTTGTTTTTCATCAACCGAGGATCCTTTAATGAATTGATGCAATCTAAGCTGGATTTTCTAAAAAGACAGTCGCACACATTTGGGAAAGGCTGATTTGCAGCTGATTTACTTATGATGTCGCTTTGAGTCTCACAATCAATAATGGATTAAAAAAAAAAAAAGCACTATATCACAATCAAGAGACTATTGACTCGTGCAAAGTTGGTCTTTGCCAAAAAATGACTGTGAAGACAAACACTGGTGGACACAAACATAGGAGTCTAACTTACAGAGAAGACCTTTACAACAACATATTATATACTGATGGGGGTTGTATTTTTTATTGAATAAAAAAACAAAACACTTCATAAATCTGTCAGAAAAGCAAAATTTAAATAATTAGGCAGTCTTTTTTAATCTACTTCACTATAGAAGAAACAGTTAATATCAATTACTTATACATATGAGGTTAGATTCTTGTATTGATATGCTTACAAAAGCCTCAGATGGAAATTGCACATTTGCAGTATTTCAGCGTGAGTCAGGGTATGACAGTGATGGATTAGAAAGGCACATGGAGGCTGCAGGCCAAAGGCTTTTTACTTTGATGCAAATCTACAAAAGGCAACCACTCTGTATTTATGGAAATATTCCCAAAGTAATAATTATAGTTATACAATATCAAAGGCCTCAGCCTCACCAAGTTTCTCTTCTCCTGTGAAACAAAAAAGGTTATAGATATATTAGATGGTTTTCCTGGAATTGCTTGTTTAGTTAGGTATTAGCTGTGGGAGCACACAATGGGGTCATTTTCTGACTGGTTGATTGCTAAATATGAACAAAAACAAGTAATGGTGGTGCTTCTGGCTTTCTTCTGTTCCCCATGCAGTCTGTCCTTAAGGGTCCTATAGAGACCCTTTAGTCATTGGTCATGACTCTTGTCATCTCCAGAGGCCGAGATAGATCGCTGTAAAGATCAGGTTGTGGCAGAGTCATCTTCTCTGTTCTGGCTTTTGGCACATGATGTATCACTGTTGTCATGCTCTTCCTGGATCTGGTGCTGCTTGTGCGTCTTCGTAGCTAAACTCTTGAACTCAACACAACCAGCACCAGAACACCGTCATTAATACACTGTTTTGTAGGGGGAGTTTTCCTCTTGTCCTGTACGGCAGCATTAATATATGTTGACGTTACAAAAGCACGTAGCAGCAGGAAGATCAGAAGCTATTAAATTATTCTTCCAAGATATGATATAAATACATGATTCACTACATCGTATCTTTCAATCAACTCAAAAATGACAGAATTGTTGAGTAAGATTAGTTTAGGAAAGAAAAAAACAAAAAAAAAAAACCAAAACAAACTTTACTCTTGTGGCCAATTAGGATGTTACATTAAATCACATACACAAAACCTACAACACACTCAATCATCAGATAATTCAGTATTCATAATTTAATCCTTCTGCTTTTGTGCTCTTGATTGAACAGTCAATTAGGTCAAATGGATCTTAAGGACACATTGTAAAAAACAAAAAATACAATTGTTTCAACATAAAAAAAACCCCAAAACATCTAGCTTATTAAAGAGGTAAAATCTGTACTATATATATATAGAGCATAGCTGATGTTGAGACATGAGCATACTTTAAATATGTCAGTAGGGGGCAAAATTGGTTCAGTATCTTGCAGTCAGTGACCTCACACCAGAGAAAAATTCAGTCACGTGGAGAGTGTATGGAGAATGTCACTGGAGAAAGGAGAAAAAGATTCCTATGTAGAGGACTAATGTCATGTGAGTGACATTTAACCTTGCCCTCATTCCTCATTCGCATCAGAGTATTTCACTCACAGAGACTGAAGGTCACCTTTTACTGACTGAAATCGTTGCAGTGGAGGGTGAGAAGGCTGCTGAGCTGTCTCATAGTGTATGGCTATAAGTAATTTATACCAACAGCAGTTTCTTTTATTCCAGAGTGAGAACACCTGTTAAGAAACAGCCCCACAAGTACTGTACTCTACTGGGATTACTCACCATTGGGACTTTTGAGGCAGTCAATCAATGAATCAATCAATCTTGAAAGGCATCAGACCTTGGAATCATGCACCTGCAATGTGATTGTTTAAAAAATAGAATTAAAAAAATGGAGTACAAAACCATAAATGTATAGGTGTAAGTAATCGGTCTATGTATGTTCTTGTCTACCTTGCCCCTCACTAGATAAGATTTAGATTTTATTAAATTTTTTACTTGTTACATACACATACAAATTGTCTAGAAGGCTCTATGAACATGAAGCAATGTCAGAATAGGCAAAGATATGTAGAATACAAAATTGAAAAACACAAACAAAAATGGGGTATGGGTAAAATGGGTAAAACTACAATATATAAGGAGCACAAAATCGACACTAATGGAATGCAAACAGTGCAAAATGCAGTGGGTGTGCCAAAGTGACGATGTGCAACGATGTGCACACCTTCTTCAATACTTCTTATCCCGGTATATCCTAACAGCAAATGACATTTATACTTAAGGTGCCATTGAGCAGCTCTGCATTACCTTCATTTGAAAATATATCTATTTGATTAGTTTTGTCCATTCTGCAGGTGAAGCGGCTTTACTCACTATAAGAGTGGACAGAGGTCACGATGCTGTGTGCCGCAATATAATAAGTACGACAAGGTCTATGGTCACTGAGCACTTTTACGTTTTTTTGTCAGCACTGCCACGTTTGTCTCAGCGACAAGGACAATGGCCTGCAACAATCTTATGAGCTTTCATCATAAACTGTAACCCATACAGTTTAACAAGATATTAAATATGTGTAAGAATTGTGAGTAGCATGAGTCATCTAGTCGAGCAGGCTGGTTGTACACAATGACATTGCAGGACAATGAAAAAGTCAATGAATCACGATAAGCAAATTATACCCCACTTGATTAGTCTTTGTTTGGTGCATCCCATAAACTGAAAGGGTTTTGATTTATCAGTGCACTATTGTTTTATTATTTACAAGGAGTATAAATCCATTCTTTAAGAAATTCTCATCACTGAAAAGCATCTAAAAAAATTAATTGACAGAATGAGTGTCCGTGCCAGAGTCTGTTGTACTCTATCATGATAGTGTCAAGTTTAATGGGCTCGTGGCCCTCGCTGGAGACAAAGTCATAAGAAAAAGGTTTGCACAAAACTCCCTGGTCATCCATCTGACATTTTCTAAGATTTATCGACAAATCACAAATCACTATAAATGCTATCAAAGCCATGCATGATGAGGAAAAAAGTCCTCGCATTACAAGTATTTTGTTTTTATTTGGAAAAGGCAATCAATGACATGTTTATCAAGGAAGTATAACGTGTTCAAACCAAAAGTTTAAATTCTTTTTTCCTCAAAGCAATCATGATTTTGATGTTGAAAAGTTCAATTATCACTGTAAGCCAGACTTTCAGTGCACATTAGAATATCCTGTCAAACTTTGTTGTAGTTCATGGGATTACAAAATATTTTCAATCTTCAAAACACTTTTGCCATGGTTTTATGAATGATCATCAGGTTTTCCAAATAAAAACATCTCTATGTTTTATTGAATAAGGGACCCGTAGAAAACTGGTGATTTAAATCAGTTTGGCCGTTTGTGGAACAAACTCATAATATTCAATTGTCCATTTTGAGATATTTCATGCAAAATCAAAGTTTTGATCAACAACAAATTGATCTAAGAGATCCACTCTGCTGCTTATAGCATATGTTTTTATGTTGTTTTTTTTTTGTTTGTTTTTTTTTACAATCAAATACTCAAATGATTTCTATCGTCTACAAGTTTCCAATTTTTCAGTATTGATTCAAGAATCCACGGTTGCCTCTGCTTTTCCTGATTTTCAGAGAATAATGGATAGTGATGTATACATTAAGATTTTGGTTGTTGTCTTTTACAAGGATTTGCAGAAAGTACATGACCACCATTGTCATATATCACTCATTTGCCAGTTATTAACTGTTCTTTTCCGTTTCTGAAACTAAATAAAAACTTATTTGGTGAGCGATAGTGTTCAGGAATGTCAGGCAGAGAAAAGGCACAAAGTTTAAGAGGTGAGAGGATCAGAACTTTTTAGACTTTTAATAACACTATTTTAGAAAAAAAAAAGGTCAAATCTGTCAAAACTGTGCAGTATTTATTGTTTTTAACAAGGCAAGAAGGTTTTATTCATGAAAAAATACAACAAAACTTAAAAGCTTCAAAAGCAACAATTAAGCAACTCGGGCTAAGATGAGTTGGAAACCTGAATCTTTTCTTTTGAAAGACAATACTCTCTGAAAACCAAAGTATCTAGAAGGACTATAAAGGAGTTAATGAAGCTGAATTTTTGCCCCTGGCTGTTTCTTCCCTTTACATGGACAGCCTCCAAATTAAATGGAGACTAAATCACTACATTATAAAGACAAAGACCCACTGCTGTTGGAGCCCAACCAAGAAAGAAAGAAAAAAAAAAAGAAAAAGAAGATTAGAATGTGGTGGTATTGAAACCCACCAAAAAAATCCACTTACAGGTGAAAATCTACTTATTGAAGGGGTGTTATGGATGTATATCGCGAGTTGAAGGTAATTACGTTGTGACTAAGATATAGCGATTTAGTTGCTGTATTACTACCGTACTTTACATGTAGACCTTGTTGCGGTCAAAGGAAAGATCTGAAAGTGGATGGAGAGACTTTTTCCATGAGCAACGTTTATCCAAATGAGTGAGCCTCGAGTACAAGTTTACCTGAAGAAGACTTTCAACTCCCACCACTGAAAGGTCATTAATTCCTAAAGCAACCACATCCACATGCAACTCAGTCATTACTAGACATGATACAATAGAAGGCTTGTGGGCAAACACACTCGTTATATCCTTAATACAATTACATAAAATACATTTGTTTTTTTTAACCTTGTCACATAACACACTGAGGTATTCAATGTGAACCAGCATAGCTTCAAATGTTTCTGACCCTTCAACAGCTAACAGTGCAAGTGTAAGTAATATTTGTTTGGGGATCGTAAATATAGTTGAATCTGCATCTGTAGCGCAGCAAAAGGTTTGATTTCCTGTCATAAGCATTAATATTCATTGTGAATTGCATCAACAACCCCCCAAAAAAAGGGAGATCAGATTGCAAGCACATTTGAATTGGATTCGCGATCAGTTTTCACTGAGATAGCCTTGATAAAGACGGTTGTTATTCTTTTCTGTCCACCTGTTAGCCAATTTAATCTTCTCGGAATGCAAACTGAGGACAAAAGATAACGACATTGAAACCATCATCACTGCTAAGAGAGGGTTGCAAATTGAAAATGTGGCCCAGAACCAAAGTATTAAATGGCCTTGTCATAGAAGGAAAGCTCACCACTGATGGGAATACCAGATTTTTTATTCCAATAATTCCAGGGAACTTAATTTGTTGCATATTGAGGTTAGAAAAATTTATGAATATGACAGTATCACTATACTGAAATTAAGTCTAAGTAATTTGTACTAAATTCAATGTCTTTGCTCTTTTGTCATACGATATTATATTGAATTAATAGTCCCTGGTGTCATTCATGTCATCAAATATATTTTGTTATATCAACGTAACAGTTTTTCATATAAATCAGACATTGATTTATTTACTTCTGACAGAAGAATGTGATTGGATGAGAGACATTTAGTTTCAAATAAGTGGATAGCAACATTCACATTTTCCAGGTGCAAGCTGAACGTTAAAAAGTTTTGTGCAGAAAGATTTTTTGATTTAAAGTCCTAAACAAGAAAGAGATGTTCATTGAATATTATTTTCAAGAGGAAAAATATCAGTTTTATATTCATTTTCATCCACCATTTAATAGCATTAAAGTAAATGTATCAAAGCTGTACCACACTTGCTGTAATGATCTTTGATCGAATCAAAGCTGTGCTGAGAGCACTACCTCTTGTGTGATATTGTTTAAATGATCATCTTTCCTTGTGTATTCAATCTTTTTGATAGAGTTCTGACTGTTTTTATTTATTTTTTAAATTCTGTTTTATATTCAACAAACTGAGAAACCAAAGCCGAATCAATTAAAGCAGAAAAAAAATGTCAGAAGAAAAGAACAGAGTGTAGAGTGGAGTGAAGCACTAATAATACCTCAGACATTCCTCAAATATTCATGTACTGACTGTCAGCACCAAATTCTTTCAAAAGACTGAGGCACATAAAAGTGGTTGCCTCACCTCTTGGATCAATCAGCAGTTCCTATTAGCATGTCCTGCCCTCTTGTGGCCCAAGATCCACAATGTCAAATGCTTACAGACCAAATAAAGTAGACTTTTTGAACTATTCAGGCATGTCAGAGATTTCTATCAGAGATACAACACACAGCTTTCAACAGTTTAAACTCTCGGGTACTACTCATAGAACTGAGTGCTTACTAAGATTAAACAAGATTTTTCCCTTTACCCACCTGCATGAATATACACATTGAGACTTGAAGTATGAATGGAGATGGGAAACTGATGTTGTATCCTGTTGCTATAAAGGTCCACATATTTTTTTAAACTATACTTAACCAAGCTTCTGCTGAGAATCCGCTAGCCAAGCAATAAAAATAATTCCTTGTAGAACGAGTCAGGGGTTTTTTCCCATGTTGTTAATGAGCTGGTTGAAACACACAAGATATCGCTGTAGTTTTCATTGAAATTAAACTTGCTAATGTCATGTGACAATAAAAGTGAAATGACAAAATTGTTTTATATTCAGCTGTGTGTACAAAAACACACATTCCCATTATATATAGTGACCTTGGGTGTCTTGAAAGTTGCTTAAGAATATGTAAAATTCTCTTTCTTATTAAAACAAAATTAACGATTTTGGACAAACTGACCCTAAAACAGCTTGGGATTCACATCACATCTTATACTCACTGAGATTCTGTTCATTGCATTGGGTGCATTGGCTCATATAAATTAAGGTATAACCTGAAAATGTTCAGATTTAATGCTGTTTTTAATGAATGTACAAATGACTTAGGATCTTAAGAAATAGGAGTGCAACGTGAAATGTGATCCAGTGTCCCTCTGTAGCCTATTGTCTTCTCAGAAAACTGTATCCTTCATCATCATGGTATGACTTTAATGCTAATGCTAATGTTGCAATATGAGCTCTAATTTCACAGAAACCCTGCACATTAAGAACAGCAGATAGTTTTATTGAAAAATGACACTTCTTTTATTTTCAGTTTTTACACTTTTCAAAGTTATTTCATGGATACAATCTCCTTGGGGGCTGCTTTTGGTCTGTGTTCACATGTGTAATTCTGCCGACTGCTACAACACTGTGAAGATCACATCATTTTAATGTCACCCAACTCCATTGGTCAGCCAATGACATTTACTGTTTGCTGGGCACGCTCATTAAGGCACTGTTGTTGGAGAGAAGACAAGAATAAGGATCTGAGGGGACAGAGAAAGGTCACACATATGTTTCCCTGTTTAAATATTCTGTGGTAGACTGGTGTACTGTGTGTATTCAGTGTGATCACATGGATCACAGCTTGTACATTAACCTTTACTGCAATTTGCCAATGAAGCATAAAGCAAATATCATATTTTTGCATACCTAAGCAAATACACCTGTGCTAAGCTTAGATTTAAAAATATGTTAATTGAACATAAATGTATGTGTGTTTATTTGAGGTTATAAAAAGGTTCATAACACTTTTATTTATCTTTCTTCAAATAGGCAGGATCTTTCCAGGTGGATGAGTGTAAGCTTTTAAACACCATAGTCTTGTATGTACCAGATAAAACTTCCCAATCAAGAAGAAACTTCATGATTGGATACCATAGCTAATTTGACGAGCTACCTTGGCTTTGAATCAGGAAGAACTATGTAGATATGTGCACATTTACTTTTTCTAATTAGCTTTAATAATTAGCTTTGTTCCTACTAGTTGTTAAGAGTCATGTGTTTCCAGATTTACTATTCTATTAAAATGAATGAAACATTAGTTCATCATGTCAGTAAAACCTAATGTGTTGAATTAATGCAATAATCTCATTATTTTATACTAGAAATGCACATTAATTTGAATTTTTAAGTAATGAATAACCATTTGTTCGGAAGTGTGATTGTACTGTACATGAGGGCATATTGAGGTACATTTGGGTGACTCAACTCCCGCTTGGATCATTTGCATGAAGCTGTGGGCAAAGACGTCTTGAATGGGTAAAGACAAAGGGAATGATCCCGGATGGTAGCAAGGCTTTTCACATAGGTTAACGCTGACATCACAGTGAGAATGTCTATGGTTTGAATAAAGTCGGGGCCCTTTCCATGTTGAGTTTTTACTTATGCATTCTCTGGTTTCCTCCCACTAAGTCTTGCTTTTTAGGGCAACAAGTGCTTCTAAACTGCCAGCAGGTGTCAATGTGAGTGTGTGTGACTCCTCTTTTGCCTGTTTGTGGGGTATAGTAGATGGATGGGTGTACGGTCTTACATTTTCATAAAAATTCTGATGACTTCAAATTTTGAAGTCTATGTACGCCCTGAGATAGACTGAATACACCGTTATAAGGCATTTGCAGGAGGAAGAGGCTTCAGCAGAGGATTTTGTGACATGAATTTCTTGATTCTTTATCCTCCCTAACACCTTGAAGAGTATTTTTTTATTTTTTTATGAGGCAGCTGAGTAATCTTTTAAGGCCATGCACTTCTGTTTTCAATACATGTAGGTGAGAAAAAAAAGGGACTTCACCACCCTCACCAGGTCTGCTCTCTGCCAATTTTCACTCAGAAGGCACAAAAGAATTAAGAATCCATATGTTGCAGAGGAAGACTCTGAGACATGGATTTTTCTCCCACGACTGTGCATGCACAGAAAAGGTGTAGACAATGTAGAGAAGGCTTAGTGCAGCGTGTCACAGTGAGATCTTATTTCACTGGTAGACAGCTTCTCAATTCGCAGATTCCTTTTTTACATTGTCACCACATCTACAAAATCCTTGCACCTCATTGGTCCAAACATATTGTAATATTTGAATTCAAGATGGCACTCCAGCAACAAATGTTCATTTTACTAATCTTAATAGTAAGATTGTAGGAAAAAAAAAAAGGTAAAGTCCAAATTATTAGTGTCAAAGACATGTTAGATTAGTTTTCTCACAAACACAATGTCACGCTGTGCTTTTGGCATCAAGTTATATTGTGGAGAAAATAGTTCTTGAATGATAAAACAGTTAGCTTTTAATGGGAAGATCACATTAAAGTTTTTACTTTGTAAAACAAAAACAAGCATGCAAGAACAGAATGCAATTTAGATTTGCTTTTGGACAGTGGTATCACAACTTTAAACTGTGATATTGACACTTTTATACATACTCTATATCATAGCTAAGTTCAAATAGTGGTTCTATTTAGAATGTTTCATATTGGCTATGTTCAAGACAACCAGCTACATTTTGGGAGTATGGCCCAACAGCGTCTGTACTTGTAGTTTGGTCGAGACCTGCGGGAAAGAGGTGGTCTGGTGTGTTTCCAATCCCACATCATTGTTCTGAGAAAGCAAAACCTTCATCACGTGCAAAAATTGCCTCACAAAGTCTCACAAAATGATCAGATTACAAGTAAGTTCATCACATACTATGGTCAGACAAGCTGAAAGAAAATGGCAACAACTGCTTCAAACTTTGTCTGATGACTTCATAAACACTCAACTAGGAACAATTCATAAGAAAAAGGAGGTGTAAGCTGTATTTAAAATGTGCCTCATGGAAAGGAGTTCCGATTGTTCTGTATAACAGTACAGCCTGAAAGCCCCTTAAATGTGTGCAGAATAAAACAAACAGTGTTAATCCTGCTATGCATAGAAAGCATCACGTGAAAATAAACACGTCTGTTCCTAGTGTACCACAACCAACTGGTTATAATTGGAAAAGATTTATATTCCACACAAAACCCTATATAGTAGCTTGTCATACATAAATGGATAGTTTAAAGGTAATTTTCACCAAGACTTACTATTTCTATCTTATATGCTGCAACACCTATTTTTGAATAACGTTTGTTTTTTCATCACTCCAGTGAGCTTGACATAAAACTTTTAGACAGGTAAATAACTATTTCTGTCTGTGACTTTTCAAATGAAAACACTGCTGTATAATTGTAAAGGCCAAAGCTTTAAAAGCCAAGTTTTCCGTTAGACAAGATTGTTAATGATCGAGATCAAAAAGAAAGAAATGGGTAAATCATCCCTATCATGCTGGGAGCAGTGGGGGGGTGTACATACAGTAAATCTATGCCCGTCACAAATAACAAATGTATTGCCGCCGTTCAAATCTCTTAATCATCTGCCTTTTTTCGAGACTTTATATGTTATCAAAAGGCAGCCATTCACATAGATGTTCAGTTAAGAACATTAACTAACACAAATCAATAGATACCACCAAAGGCTTTCTAATGCCACTGTGGGGATGCTGCCACAAGGGACAAGGCAAACATAAAGTCATGTTTGCGTAATGGAATTGCAAATTAATATAAAAAAACAAGCACAATAGCAGCATCATTTTATCAGCTACAGTGACATTTAAAAACTGTTCCACAAAGAGACCAACCGTACAGCCACGCTCACACTACAAGACTTGGTTAAATGATTTATTGTAAAAGGAGAAAACAGTGTTGTGCACTATGTGTTTTCCGTTTGCATAATGCAGCAATAACTGCATTTTGTTTTTGTTCCTGTCGTGTGAATGACACTGCAAGCAACATCGCCGTGACGTTTGGTGCTGGGCAGATCGCAAACAGAGCGTTTATCTGAGTCTTTTCTGGGAAAACAGCTGTCTGCCAGCACAGAAGTGATCCAAAACTGATCCAACAAAACGATGACGTGCACACACTGTGTGAGATGTTTTGAGTTGGTGAAAGGCATTGCATCCTCTCAGAGCCTTTCATGAAGCTGTGGCATGTTGAATAGGAGTAACATCAGGCCAATGGCAGGCTGGTGCTCTTTCTCTGTTCTTCAAATAGCACATTCCTGACAGCGACCCAGATGGGGGCAGACAATGGTCATTTTTGAAAAAAGAGGCTTTTTACTTTCAAGATGACAAAAGAAAAGTCTTTCTCTTCAATATTTCACTTCTATCAAATTTTCCAAAAGTGCTAATTTACAGACATCTCATTTTTTGTGATATATTAAACAAGTAAAACGAACCAGATTATTGCTCATCTAAGCTCATTAAAAGTATTATCATGACACAATTTTGGTATATGATAACAGAACACCGTGACAATGTTAAAAGTTACAATTAGAAGTGATTGCATCGAAGTACAAGCTTCTCAAAGTATAGAAGGAAGAATGTGTCTCACAAGAGTTTTTTTTTTTTTTTTAATTTGTGTTACAGCCGTTATAGTGAATTTTTATTAAATGCCAGATGGACGGACGGAAAATTGGCCTCATTTTGAGAATGTAGTAACTATTTGACAGACTGAAACCTGTACGGTTCACACTAAGGTTTAATAGCAACTGCAACACTATGCAAGAGTCCAACAATTTGAGTGTGTTTTACTTAAAAATTGAGAAGTATCGGCAAAACCTTGTCATCAGTTGTTCACTCAAAACTTACTGTTAAAAAATTTAATCTGGATGAATAAGTTTGCGTGATCAACGCAATTCCTCAGTGTGGTAATAATAGGTATCATTCAACTGCAACGTCTCTCTGGAGCTAGCCATGGCTCCAAAACGTATCAAAAAGTGTTTATTGAACTATTGGTAATTTCACAGAGTAAGTCCTGGAAAACAACATTTCTTCAGACTCAAAAGAAAGACAATCTGAAAAGAACCAAGACAAGTAAATAGAAGTCGCCCTATAAGGTTAGGATAGACAACCAAAACATAAAGATGAGGTAAAAACTTCAAATTAATCATTTTCAATTGATGTCAT
>OMNM01013280.1:14452-27992 GCA_900302745.1 Parablennius parvicornis | reverse complement strand
TTCAGTGGCCTCTTTTGAACATGTTCTTGCGCCTATACAACAGGGATATCAAACAGGTATGAACAATTTCACAGTCATTCACCAGCATTGATAAAGTTTCTGAAAGAAAATAAATAGTTCGAGGTTTAATAGCCACAGTTAATTTATTATGAAATACATGCTACACACAGTATTGCAATATGAACCAACACATTCTCCAGAAATTCCTGAAATGAGCATGATGATGATGTTTTATTTCAGACTAGTACATTATAACATATTGACATAGAAAGAACATATATTCATATATACTCATGCGTACATGCAGCCACATCATAACATACAATTTAATTTATTCCATGATCAAAATTTTGGGAGTTTTAGCGACCATATTACCGCTTAATTTTGTGAAATTAGTTGTGGAGCTACAGAACTGCTATCTCTCTCTATCGACTTCACTAAGCAAAACATTATCTTTCGCAAAACTGTTGTTAAAATACATTAATAAGGTACATGTATTATGTATGTGTAAGTATTAACTATGTCAGAATACATCAATCAGAACACATCAATAATTAATTTTAAAGGTTACTATCTCACTAAACTACTATTTACTGGAAGGAGAGGCGGACGAGGCTTCATTAATCCTGAACAAACTCATTCTAATGCACAGTAACGTGAAAGATATCTGTCCCACCATAAAGAACAATTAAAGGTGTCCAAGCAACACCAAAATGATATTGCATGAGATATCTATTGTTCATCCCTCCACCCATCTTCTGTACCACTTGATTAATTTCAGTGTGTTTGGAAGAATCCCAGTGGACTATGGGTGAAGACAGGCCGGCTGTTCATTCCTGCACTGAAATTCAGGGATAATTAAAAGAGACCACTTTGGCTAAAATGCTTATTTCTGGACTGTGGTGCAAGATTGCTAACCACTGGGATCTGCTGAGGTATCTGAAGCAAACGTCCCAACTGAATGAGACCGGAGATTCATGTCAGTACTACTTCAAGTAAGTATTAAAAACGTCAGAATATTTAGAAACTTCCACAACATTAACAAACTTCCACACATGATGTCAGTTATTTTGTGTGCTGTATCTGGGAAGTAGATTTCTATTTGACATTTATTCATCCATCCATCCATCCATCCATCTCAACCTCCCATTAACTCAGTCAGCTTTTACAACACGGCACTTCCTTCCTCCTTAGAACAACTTCAGGTTGCAACAAGCGTGAATACAGATCATTATAAAAAGTGTTTGAAGGAGGCATAGGAAAGGGCTGCTTCTTAAAAACAGCAGATGGGTATTACAAAAATGTTAACCCTTTAGTGTAGGTGAATGTTCACATTCATGCATTCATGCACTGCCTTTCTTACCATTATTACAAAGTATTTACCATGACAAAATTACATAAAAATGACAAAAATAGAAAGAACATCAGGCCAAGAAAATCTGAAACATTCAAAGCCTCCATGACAACATTCAGACAATGTTCATAAGACAACCAAATTATTTTTGAATTGATTTAATAATAACAGAAAATAATTGTGTTTTTTTTTTTTTTCAATATTAAACATGAAAATCTCACAAAAACACAGAGGAGCATGAGCAATATTAAAATAGCATAACGTCTAATAGTTCTTGCCATTTTAATGTTGAATTAATGAGCCGGCTCTGGAACAAGTTTGCCTTCTGGAGGAAACTATTAATTTGTGGTGTTGGCCAGTAAATTTTTTTTTTTTTTCCTTTGGCTTCTTTCAGCACAGCTTGTCAAAGTGGCGGGCTTGAAGCTCGCTAAACCAAGTGCGGGAGCCTGTTTTTATCGTGGCGCTAATCCAGAGCCCCTGGGTCCCCTTGCCACATTGACCAGATGAAAGGCCTTGCCCAGATGTTTACAGCCTGTGAAAGTGGCAGGGAGCTGGTGTCGGATGCTGGCACAGCGCGCCAACAGACAGAAAACAAGGCAGTAAAGCCCCATGCTGTTTATGTAGAGTTAAGGAAAAAAGAAGGAAAGAAACCGTGTCAAGGGGAAATGATGGCGTCGTAAAATTTGAAGAGCATGCAGGTATGTGTGATCTGTGCCGCTGCTCGTACAGTAGCATCATTTTGCATGTTTAAATTATGAAATAATCGCAAGAATAATGTTTTATCACAAAAAAAAAAAAAAAAGCTACAAAGTAATTTGATCTACACAAAACAATGTACTTGTATTGAATGATTGAGCTCAGCTGCTTCAGGTCACTTTCCAAAGCTGTAACCTTGACCTGAGTTTGCCAGATGGCCCTCACAGTGGCGCTGCCATGCTTAGCACACTGACCTGTGTCACACTGCTGACACGGTGTGTGTTTGTGTGCGTGAACCTGCCTGAACGGGCACTGCTTTGTGAAAGTGACACTGAGAGAGGTCCGTCCATCCATGCCAGTCTGTCCGGAGCCCCGGCCATCTGCTGCCCTCTGCTCGACAGCTTTTATTTAGATTTCCCAGATAAATGCAGTGTGTAGGAGGCCAGGCTTTCACTGCCAAGGTCAAGTCAGAGTCCTGCTGATTCCAGCATGAGGTTAATATTTATTTGAACTTGCTGAGCAACGCTTTAAAAACCAATTGATCTCGAACTAAAAGTGTCAGCCTCTTTATGAAGGTTTAGGTTCCCGTACATCAAAAGAACTGCGGTCACCACAGGTAACAGCAACTACATATATAAACAGAAATAGCAACATTGTTTTAATTCTTTGTTTAAATAATGATGAATCAATCTAAAACTGTGAGAATAACGAAAAAAAAGTAAAAAATAAAAATAAATCAATGCGATGAGAAACTATTGAAGAGTTCCTGCAAAAGAAATCCCTGTATCAAACTAAACTTATTGAGTCATTTTACACAACATTATGTGTTTTAATGATTACAACAACAAAAGCAGCTGTTTAGTGAAGACAAAACCTTCTCAACTGCAGAGGAGTGGTTTCCGTGCCGTTTTCAAGCACGAATCCAAAACATACAAGACATCTACAACCTTATTAACCTCAAAGCTATTGACCTGAGCTCGCGTTTGAATATTTGAGCAAAGTTTGGCCCCGGGGGAGCTTCGACTAAGCGTGGAATTATGTAGATGCCACCTCATTATTGTGCGACTGTCTTGTGTACACCGGGACGCTAATAAACAAATGAATAAATGGTCTTAGGGAGAGTTTATATGACTTGAAACAAAGCAACATTTACACCTCTAGCCTCCGCTCCAACAACCCCAATTAGGAGGCCTCACTAAATGAATGTGCTTTGTGTTTCTGGAGCCGTGCTATCTTGTGACTTAATCTGGATTGAGCAGAGCGCTCTCTTATTAGGTTACGCGCGGCCGCAATGTGTCTTGTCACTTTGCAGAGACAGCAACTGATAAAATCAGTTGAACAGAATTAGATTGTCATTGATGTGTCAGTAAGATCGCGAGAACAACAGATCGATGGCCGAATCACAGAGCGATATTTGAAGATGCAGACGATGGATAAATGAACAAAAGGAATTCAGCGGGGAAAGTTTCAGCACGCATCAGCTTGTGTCTGCGTCGCTCTCATACACACACATGTGAAAACACCACACATACACATACACACACACACACACACACACACAAGTCCCACACTTTAGCTTGGAGCAATCTCACAACGTTGAACAACAGAGAGTCAGTGAGAAAGGGAGTGAGAAAGAAGCCAAACCAATTCCAATACAGCACTAATGGGCCACATCGTGCCAATACAATAAATAATGGCCCTTTCAGCTCAGTCAATAGTGAGTAAATGAAAATTTAACCTTTCATTAAATGTGGTCGTATTATTTCCCCCACTTTTGCTTCCTGGCTCTTTTTGCCTCTGACACTTTATTCCCATTGTGTAGAAGAACCGAGAGCAAATGTTATGATGTGCGGCTCCACACCGGTGCTAAGTAGTGTATTGTAATACAGTTTACTGCTGTCATAAGCTATAGTACATAGGGAGAGATCTATGGATCAAAGGGGAGGGTTTCGCGACGCCACTACATCACAAACAGTGAATTAGATGCCCATTAAATCAATCGTACAACACAGGCAGACAGTCACTGAGCTCCCAAGAAATTTAAATGCACTGTCTTAATATAAAAGCCACATCTAATCCCCCTTGTACTATAGTTTTCATATGTAGCCAACTTGTTCCTAAATCTCCTCTGATTCCTGCAGGCTGTGCTGTGGCATTATTGGGAGAGGAGGTGATAAGTCTCTAGGCATCCTGTCTGGTAGTTTCTGGTAGATGAAAAGGCTCTGGGCCTGCTCTCCACTGTGGCCAACCTGCCCTCTTAATTAATTAGCGCTAGCAGGAAGTGCTGGCCCACGGGGGAGAGGAGGGCCCTCCAGAGGACTGGACAAGGTGATAATGTCCTAAAGGGGAGACCTAGTCCTGCATGCTCAGGTAGCTAATGGATGCTATCAAGCGCCAAACGTGTAGAAGCAATCATAGCTAATAATGGGTAGGCCTTCAAGGACTTGGTAATTTTCTCCTGACTGGAAGATTTCTCTGTGTGAAACACAAAATAAAAGCCATCAAAGTACAGTGTAAAGTGATAAAACAAAACACAGATATCTTTTTGGATAGTGATTTTAAACACAAACCTTTATGAAAAGCATGATACAACACTTTTATATCTCTAAATGTTTCTAATTGATATCTCAAAATAAAAAAGTTCATTCAATCACTTTTATTAGGGTTTGATTGTAATATCAAATGTATTTAAGAGACTCAACCAGTTATAACAATGCTAATTTGTTATTGTAATGCTGCACAAACTCACAGTGTAAAATCTAGTAAAATACACCACGTGAATCTAGAAATTGCAAACATAAAATAAATAAATAATAGACTTTTGGAAATAAAATGAAAAAGTCATACATGTAGCATGATGCCAAATAGTGATGTTCTCTTAATATGCTTATTTCACCCTCAATAAGCTGTATAATAGTTTTGGAAAAAAACACATTTAAATTACAGCATATCTGATTGAATGTTTCATATTTCCACAGCAGGGTGAAACTGTGGTTCGTATTTGCACAAACAAGCCTGCATGAACAGCTTGATTTTTATATTAACAAGCGATCAGTGACTTCAATTATCATTGCTCCAATAAGGCAGCAAAAACTTGTCCAGCTTTTTTGCTAATTTGCATGTATGAAAGTCGCACATGACGCCAATGAAGTTGGAAGAAGTTGAACGGTTTATAGACCTTCATGACCTATTGGCTCTTAGCATATGTGTGCTGTTGCAATTTATCCTTGTTTTGTTTGTGTGTGTGTATGTGTGCTTGTGCGTGAGTGCGTGTGTACAAACTTCACTCTCTTTCTCTCTCTGTGTCTCCAATAATGAGCATGTGCACCTTTTTCTGCCCGGGGCCTTCATACACAATTTAGCCAGAAAGCCATAGCTGATCATGATTTAGCTTTTGACACAGCTCGCCCCGAGGCAGGGGGGGACTAATACAGATATCTGACTCCCAGACCCCGATGGAGGGAAGGAGAGAGAGAAAGTGAGAGGCCTTTTATTGACTAAATGATAAAGAGGTTGGTAATGATAAATAACAGTCATTTTATTGTGGAATTCCCAGAAAAGACACATTCTACACAATATATAAAAAGAGAAATAATAGACGGTGAAGTTGCTCGCTGGGGTCTCAGTGCGCTCACTCCCTACCGAGCCACCCATTGTTAAACTCCAATATTCTTCTGCTAGGGTTGAGGTCACAAATTGTGTTAGAAGGACCTGCTGCTATGAATACTCCATAAGGCTGATGCAGAGTGGCAGCGTCATCCCTGTTTCTGGCACTGGGAGGAAAGAGGGCCCAGGCAGGACAGAGCCAGTTGTTGCCCATGGGCATCACTCACTCTAGTATCTGCAGTCTATGAGTCTCTCTCTTCTTTGGTGCACTTAATCTCTCTCCCTCTCACTTTCATTCTTTTCTCCCACTCTTTTTTTTCATTCGCTCTCTTTTTGTCTCTCAGCGTGGTCCTTGCACTGTTTCTCCAGCACATCAGGGTGGCAGGGATGCCTCCTCTGCTGCCTCGCTCTCCGCTGCCTTCAAGTCTCCAGGCCTCAGTTATCAATGAGACAAGATGGCTGACCCTTTAAGGACAGATGTCTTCTTTAATGCCATATCTACGACCAACTTCTTCTGTTTGGTTATGATTATATAAAGAAAAGTATAGCTTGTGCAAATGTTGTCTTTGTACCTAATGTAGACAAAAATCTACTAAAATCACCTAGTAAAATAAAAACCTTACATTTTAATCTCCCTCAACATTGATATCTGAAAGAAAATAATAATACAAATCTGAAATTAATTGCTGTTCATTGTCTGATCCAGCTATACTATTCTAACAGGAAGTCCTCCACTGTGCTGGTGTGAGAAACTGGTGGAAGCCTGTATGTGTGTTTGCCTCGGGATACCTCGGTAGCTCCGCAGTTCTTGGATACTGAGTGAAGAGTGGCCCAGAAATGAGCAGTCAAATCCAATTAAATTACTCAAATTAAATTGTACAATGGTTATGGAATACCTGATCGAATTACTCACATTCAGGGGATTTCGACAGCAACCAATTAGTTCAAAGTATAAAGTTCACACGCTCAAATTAACACCAAGAGAGGACAGGGCCTTTATTTGAGGGAAATGATACATCATAATTACATCACATTGGAAAAAATCACAAATTATACAGCATGCATTTAATAAGAAAATGGAAATGGTTAATAGGTCCTGATAAGACAAATCTAGCTCTGTCAACTGTGCAGCATGGCTGGGTTGACTAAATTAAAGAGGAGAAGTTATTATTGTTTCAAAGGAGCTTAAGGGCCGATTGGCGCTCATTCAAAACACAGCACTCAGAACGTGTTCCCCTTGTCAAATACAGCTGTTAATACGGACACAGAAAGGAGAAACGAGTGTGAGAGGAAACTGTAGTTAACTTCTCTAGTAACTGAGATATGTTCTCATGAGTGGCTGGTCCAACAGTTTTTTGTTTTATTTTGGTCGTGGGTCTTTCTTGCAGGATTTCTCTCTCTGTCATTTCCACACAATGATGAAACTCTTTTAGAAACTCCTGGCTTAATTGTACAAGGGACTTCCTGACCTTTTTTTACATTTTAAATTTAGCTTCTCAAGGTGCCTTTCCAAGGTGAAACACGTGAGTAATGAGATACAAAATCAGCCTGTTAATTGACTTTCAGCAAATTTAGATCTGCAAGACCAACGTATACATTTCCCTCTTTTAAAAGTGAACCATTTTAGCTAATAAAGTTATTAATCTTACCCATACAGTAATTATCTCTGCAATTATGCTGTAATTGCACATACATCAAGGCCACCTCATATAGCGGGCAGCCTTGAGCTTACTGCTGATAATTTTCTTCATATCATGTAAAGACATTACTCTTTCTCACAGAAACTGAAATGAGCGAATTGACATTTTCATTCAAAGGATCATTGTGTAATGGCTCGGATCAAAATGGATAGAGATTTTTTTTATGTTTGCATGCAATGTTGGTGGAATTTCAATATTATTTTTTCCTACTGGAAGAGACTGAATTGTGAAGACCTGACCTTTTCTTCAATTCAAACTGCTTCATACCAGGATGCTCAGTGAAACGATGTCTGATGCTTCAGGCCTGACCCGAACGCCCCACTCACCCCTTAATCTAATTTTCTTCCCCTACTGTCTTACTTGTTGAGAGTCTTTTCTTGGATCCCTGCATGCACGGACAGCATAGAGCCGCAGAAGTACCATAAACGCCGTAACATGATAATGCTGCTTTAATTACCCCTTGGTCAGCCCACTTACAAACCTATTGCCGCAGCAGTCAATATCCCCAAAGATCCATTCATGCCTCGGCTGATGGTTAACTTGGGAGCCTTTGCTGAGTGCTTTAGCCTAATTGATATCCTTATTTAGCAATGAGCCAGTGGGAGTCGGAGGGGAGTTAAATGGAGCAGTTTACCAGGCAGCGAGCACACTAAACCAGATCCCTGACACCACCACCACATGACTCTCCGCAGCCTGTGCAATGATTTATACTGGCTAATTTACTGTTTCAAACTGATTAACACCACTTTTGTTTTGTTTTCACAAATGACTGCTTTCACCATTTGTCCTTTTCCTTCTATTTCAATAATCACAACCCAGAGCGAGTTTTGGCTATGGAAATTGTTTTCCAGGAAATTACACCTATTTATGACAGTTGAGTGCTCCCAGGCCGCTAACTAACACTGGGGCCAGGTCACAGGAGAGTCTGAAAGGCAGCTTCCTGGAGGCGTTTAGTCTTACCGACGCAGCACGTACATGTGGCAGAGCATCGACATGATCGACAGGATATACCTCTTTCAATTTCAACACATTGTCTCTCATGTATCTAAGCATGATGCAATATTTTGCAAATGGTTTCAACACCATCCACAAGGCTGCTGCATTTGGTTCCAATCACTTTGGGGAAGAAAAACACCAGGTATAACCCAGGCTGGACTCATCCGAGAGAGAACAATGCACATCCAACAGGTCAAACAAAGCCACCAGGAGCAATGTGAAGAATCCGATTCTTCTCTTAAACTGGGTTTGTAGGTCTCTCCCTTCTGCCTATCTCCCCAGATATGTCTCCCTTAACAGCTCAAAGTAATTAGCAACGACCACATGCCAAAGGTAGGGTAGCTACTGTACACAGCGTAGGCAGGCCTTATCGTTAATTTGAGACATTGAGACGCTCTGTGGGGGCTTGCGTAGAGCTGGGAGCTATACAGTACGCAGGCAAGTAGGCTTCCCCTCCCAAGGTCGCCGCTTTTAGTGAGACAAGAAAGTCTGGGGACAAAGGATACCCGGTGAATGCACGTGAATGCTATTATTTAATTATGTCCACTTTCAGTCAATCTACTAGCTTTTCCTCAAAAAATATGTGAATATTATTTGCAATTAAAAAAAAGAAATCATTTGTTTGCTCTTACACTGTATCTGTAAACACGGCTCTTCCTTTTACTAGTTCGAACTTTGATTTTGAGTGATACCACCAAGTCCTCCAGGGCTTCCCATTAGTCACATTGTTGGGCTCAGTGCTCAGCTGCACGATGGACCGATCCTGGAAGAACATCGTCAGCCCATTCTTTATGCTGTCAGGATGAAGAAGAGCATAGAAACTCCCAGTCAATAAAGTCATATGAAATGCTTCATATCGAAACATGGCCCACCGTGGTGACTGATTATGCAGCCAAGTCAACTTCCAGTGTTTTTTGCTGAGAAAACAAGAAAAATGAGAAGCTCTTTCAGTACTTACAATTTTGAAAATATGCCTTGTTGTTTTTACCTCACTTATTTAAAATAGGCCTACTGGCGGTATAAATATTGTTCTTTTAAGTTTATATCAGCTGGATTTTGTTGGCAAATTATCTACGTTTTTATTATCTCAGTATTGAAGCAAGTACAATAACTAGCATGATACTTCCTTAAGACAATATAGGGGTTTATTTCAGCTTTATCTCCAATGTCAAAAAAAAAAAAATCTGAGTATGTAAGGTTTTTTTTTTTTTTTTTTTGCTTGCAGTAAAGTCAATACAGACAGAGACAAAGACGGTGAGATGAGAAAAGGGAATGACAGAGATTAAAAATGAAAGAGAGTGCCACTTTTTGTCCAGATAGTGGTTTTAGCCTAAAGCACCTGACTGGCTGAAATACTCACTTGAACTCCTCTTGCAGTGCTTGATATAAACTGAAACTTAAACATGCTTCAGAGATATCACAAAAAATAAAACATTCTTTCAAATGAATGCCCAAACTTATGTGAAAGTTGGCAATGGTTTTATATTTGCCTTGAACGTATTGGCTTCATGAGTAAAGAAAAACATTGGTATTGCTAAAATAAACTGCCATCTCTGCTGGGTCCAAACATGAAAAGTGATTTACTGTTTTAACGAACCGGAGTCAAATTTAATTTCTACCTCACAAGCCTATAATCTATTCCAACACTCCGATCTGATGCGATGAACTTATAACTGAGAAACTGGTCTCACCTCTGCTATGCCCCATGCAGTGTTTGGACGACATTAAACTTCTCGGAGTATTGTCTACAAACGCTTTCTGTCAGGCTGCAGCTCCATTTTGACATTAACACACAGAAACATTCCTGACTTGCGTGAACCACCAACTTGACATGAATGTTTTTTGCACATACAGGAGGAAGGGGAAGAGAGAGAAAGAGAGCGGCAGAGAGCGGTGCGGTTTTGGACAGACCATGTTAAGATCAGCGCTCGGGGCTAGGCAGGTTGCTATGCGCTGAAATGCTAATAAGCTTCCTGGCTCTCGGTGCAGGTCGACTAGCCTGTGCCGACTCGTCTTGACACTTCACACACATGCTGTCTTCCACCCTTTTTAATCATTTTTGATAGGCCTCCTTGGGATGCCATCCATTTAATTTGAAAGGGTTGAGCCACCCAAACATTTTCACCATCTTTAAATAGAAGTCTGCCTCGACTTGTCTGCTTCATTGTGACCTGACAAGGAGAAAAGCAGCAAAGTAAAATGCTGTGTGGGTTTAGGGGGGGGAGTGACTTGAATGGTAAGATAGGTGAGTGATGGTGAAGTGTGTAAATATAAGGGGAAATTGCAACAATACAAAGGCAGAAAACACAGATGTGACTCTGCATGGATCGAAACACACCTTGTTTGGATTCATATTCCTTTCAATTATCTTTTTAGTTTATTGGAATTAGGAGCATGTCTATCTTTTCGACAAGTTAAACAGGCAAAGAGTGTACTGCATGTGAAAAAAGTAACGCAAAAATAAAATCCCTCTAGTCTAAAATGGAAGGAATAGGTGAAGTATGCATTAAAAAAAAAAATCAGCTTGATGTATCAGCTTCTAAAATCATTACATTTTAGATTATCTGTTTGATAACATGCATCTCCAAACAGAGTTTAACAAGTGCTGTCCTCCTCTATATATCTTATAATGCTCTCTGAAAAGCCTCCCAGCCTGCAGCCAGTGCAGTACGGTCAGAAATGAACCCCGGCCGTGTTGTATGATTCATAGGGAAGAAATAACATATTTTATTGGAGTCTGAGATTTATTTACCAGGGTTGTGTTGGGTATGTAAGGGACACAATCACTGGGGATTTCTCCATCCAATTTACCAGTGTGCTCCTCTATAAACATCAGTCAGTAAGAATGGGACAAATTCTACAGAAAATAATCATAAACAAACCATTACATCGCATTTTGGAAATTGTCAGGAGACGCTCTGGAAGACGACTTTCCACTCAGAGTCAAAGGCAGAAAAGCCCAAAAGGCAAGTGGGGATGTCTATGTACTCTATGATATTACCATGACTCTCAAGATAAAGATATCATACATTATTGGTTTAGACTGGCAAGGAAAGAGCGAGAGAGGCAAGCGTAAACAGATAGTGGGGGCGAGAGAGACAGACATATAGACAGAGAGGGAGTATGTTCAAATATATTGCCTCTTAGCAAAGGCACAGATAGCTTTGAGCCCTCTCGAGGTCCTTCTATGCGAAACAGCTGGAGCGCTCGATGAAAACCACACTCGACTTCACAACAAGCCCGCTTGTTAGCTTCTAACAGCGACCGATCCAGTTTTATACCCTTTGTGTTCTACTTGCTCCTTGTACAACATGTACACTAAAACCGTGATTTGCTCAAGTCTAATTTGGTTGCATTTGCATGCAGGGAGGCATGTTTTAAAGATGCAGTAAACAGAAATTGTTGTGCTTGCTTTCATCAAAAAAAAAAAACAAGGAAAAAGAAAAAAAAAACAAAAAAACAACTGGATTGTTCCCATGACCACAAACCAGCATGTAACCAAAAGCTGGAGCAGGGGAAACTGACATAATTATTAATTAGTCAATATTACTGAATGGAAAAAGTCTGCCTTTGGTTTCCTCCCTTGAGCCTAATCGAACACAGCCAAGACGAAGCTAAGCTAAACAACACCATGCAGTTAATCTCCAGTGCCATACTCTTCAGATGCTGATAATGTCCACGGGTTTTAAGTGAGTGAACGGGCCCATGTTTTTTAGATTTACTTGTTTGCTGTTGTTTGCCATCTTTAAGTGGTCTTTTATTAAAGCCAGCCATCTTCCATGGAGCCCTAATGTATTTCACTATTGCAATGCTAATGACGCCCTAAGAACACATTATTCAGCATTAGTTTAATTTCCCTTTGAGCCCTAAATGGCGACAAACTGTCTTGTAACCATTACAGTTTTAACGTGCATACGGCACGCCACCCGCAAACCTTCAGACAACGTGGCGCAAAAGACAGTGGAGGTACTCTGAATTACTCATCGGGAGTCGGATAGCTCCAAGGAACATCTTGTCTTTTTGTCCAAACAAAAAACACTTGCCATTCCGGTAAATATTTGCAGACACTACCTTGTGGAAAACTGCCACACTCATGAAATGAGAGGAAGTTGAAAGAAACGCGTGCAGCAGGTCTATCTGACTGCTTGGATACGTGTGTGTGTAACCTGTCAAATGGAAAGTCAATCTGTATCGTTACATCATGTGACATTGTTCTTTGGTTAATGTGAATGCTGGAGAAGTTATTGATAAAAATGCTTTGCATAAAGAATATTCCTCTGCGAACTGTACCTGTGTGTATTGCTGCCGTTTTGAGTATGTCTGGTTATTGTGTAAGTGTGTGTGTGCATGTCGTCTCTGGACTCCCCACTGACCTGCTGTTTGGCTACAGACAGATAGAGTGGAACTTGCCATATTACTGTTCTTACCCTGCCATCTGCTGGCTCACATCATTCTAGGCCCGGCTGCCTCCATCCCTTCATCATAACTACACCCCCTCCCTCCCTCTCTCTCACACAGACACACTATTCAGGTGCTCTTTTTTTTTCTATCTCTTTCTCCCCGTGTTTCTCTCCTTTGCTAAGTTTATCTTTGTCTCTTCCTTTATTCCTCATTTCATCGGTACACAGAAGCCCCGTCTGCCCTCCGCGTCCCCTCACATCAAGTCTGCTCGGAGACGGGAAGCTGGGGAGCGAGCAGGAAGATGGAAGGAACTAAAGGCGAGTGGTAGACAATTGTTATCAAAAAATAAGCATGGTGTTTGAAAGGGATTTTAATTGAGGCATTTGTTATATTTGAAAAGGTGAACTCCTGAGGGGATGGAGGGAGAGAAGCTGCGACCCTATTCATATCCTCAGACATTCATAAAGAATGGCATCTTTTGACTTTCCCCTTTAAAACCGTGCAACCTTAAATGGCCTAAATATAGTGGAGGGGAGGTAGACACGGTAATTCTCTGCACCTTGGGGGGGCGCCGGCAAGTATGGGGTGGTGGGATATGTCCGAGGACTCCAATTAATTGAGAAGGAGGGTCCAACCACCCAAAATAGAGAAAAATGTCCTTTCTACCATCCCCCAAAGGGGATGTCAATCTATCTGCGTTCTTCCTCCTCTATCTGCCTGATTTAAATTTTTTCCTCTTTTCTTTGTTTCCATCGTCTGCCCGTTTCTATCTTTAATTTTGTCCCCC
>OMNM01013275.1:4395-16904 GCA_900302745.1 Parablennius parvicornis | reverse complement strand
CACGCAGCGCTTTGTCAACAAGCTCTGGTCAGCGCCAAACAAAGAGAGCAGAAATGCGAGGGGTTTCTGCGACATGGCTGGGGTCTGCTAATCCCCTCATACTAGCTCTTTCTTTCCTTCTTTCTCCTTCCTTCTTATGTCCTCAAAGCAAGAAAAGAAAGAATTGCAATTTCTTTCTTTTCTTGCGCGCGAGCTTGCTTTCGCTCTCGCTTCTTTCTTCCCTTCTCCCTCGTTCTTTCATGCCTTTGTGCGTGCACCTACATGGGCATGATGAGGGTCCCCATGCCGGCTGGCCGGGGTCCCTGAAAGGCTTAAGAAGAGATGGCGAGAGAGACAGAAAGAGAAGGGAGATGGTGTCGAGGCCATGGCGAAGAGAAAAGAGAGGGAGGAGGAAGAAACGGAGAAAAAAGGAAAAAAAAAAAAAAAAAAGAGCCTATGAATGAGTGCATTAAAATCCAGACTTGAGGCCAAGATGAGTCTCTTACCACCGGGATTTCTGGCTAAGAGACTGAACAGATCAATCTACATGCTAATTGTACAGTGGATACTGTTGCTTTCTGCAGCAGAACAAAGCCGTCAGATCTTTAAACATTACTGACTGCAGACGAGATCCAACTTTGATGTCCAGCGATGCCACATCACTACTCTCACTGAGATTATTTGTCTCTTCAAATCAAGTACATACTTCCATAATCTGTCTATTGTTGTTGGATAAGACAAGAGATAAGTTAAAAAAAAGCAGCACGTGTAAACTTTTTAAATGCATTCTTTGGTAATCTGACGGCTTCTGGATCTAATGTGATCATCAGAGAACCAGAAAAAGAAAAGAACCCATAATTAACGTTCACACATACAAACAGGAAACTGGGTTCATGTTTGCAAATGTAAACAAGTCTCACGAACTAACGAGCCCATTATTATAATCAATCATGTAAACCTTTCTTTAAACTAAAGACTGTTGAAAAAAAAAAAAAAGTTAAATACTGGCATTTGATTAATCTGATCACACAATTCGTCCAGATCAACTCTCTACTGGAGAACGCCATTCCATGAATTCTTCAACCAGTGGGAAACCTCGTATTGGCCAGTAAATTAGGTGCTAAATGAAATATATGGATGTTGTGTGTTTCACTTCACCGACTCGGTGTTTGTTTGGAACCGGTCTCTGGCTGGTTGCACACCAATAGATGCATTGTTAACTCAGCGATCCCTGTTTGACCTCGCAGAGCACAGAAAACAAAACCTGTTACACCTCCTATCAACGGACACACACGAGCATCTCACACTCACACTCACAATCTATTTACACAACGGATCACCAAGAAATCTAATTGGAGAGGCACGCAGTGAATGATTGTTCGACATACCTTAATTTTTTTTTTTTTTTTAATGGCACCAACAAATAAAGGCTAAAACAATAAACAATCGAGTAGCAATGCTATGAATAAATACAATTCAAGTTTGAATAAAAATTTGTTTTAATAAAACAAAGACATATATTGTAGATGACTGATGTGCACGACACACAACTCAAGTATAAAGATACATCATGATATTACTTAATGTGAACTATAGTTTTCTGAAATTAGAAAATGCAGAGTGGAGACAAATGGATTTATGAGTAAAGTAAAACAAAATAAAAACCTAATCAGTGAGTTAGATATTTATGAACACAATGGAGTCACTGTTATCTGTTTTTTGCAGACATCCAAGCTGATTATTTAGTTTGAAAAGCTACTTTCTCACTATCACAGCATGTTAAACTGGAATTATTCAACTTGCTAGTTCTCTTTCATTAATGTTATATTTTGAAGTCATTAATTTCTTTCTGAGCACATTGTTTTTTTTTTTTGTTTGCTTTTTTTCATTAGAGTGAGTTGAACTCCAACCATTCATCTGGTTCTCATTTACTATGGACGTATAAAGGCTATAGATTTAGAACTGAAGAAGATTGTGATTGGTATTATGAACGTGAGCTCTATGGCGAGCGTTTGTGTTTCGAACAGTGAAAATGAATAAACATTTTGCCGGATGAGCTTTCAGCTATCCTCAGAAAACACATCGACCAAGTAGACTCTTCAACACAAGCGCAATAATCTCAACGTTCGCCTCATTAACATGTATATTTACAATTATATATCACTTCATATATGTACTGTGTTCTCAACGTGTGTGTGTACAGATGTGTGTGTTCTCACCCTTCTTCGATGGAGACCCCATGCATGATGATGGAGTTGGCGACTTTGACCTTCTCTTTAATCGTGGTGGAGTTTCCAATCGTGGATCTTTTTATGGAGGTTTTATCTGCTATGTGACACAGGGCTCCGATGATGCTGTCTGATCCCATCTGAGACCAAAACACAGATGTTTATTTTATTTTATTTTTTGACACAGGACGAGACGACAATAACAAAATAAAAAAAAAAAAAAAAAAAAACGTCCGATAGTCATGAAGAGGTTAAGACATCTACAATGTTTAAGGATTATTCGCACCTGACATCTCTCAGAAATGACTGTAGACGGGTGAACTGCTGGTTCTTCAAACAGCTTTGGAGCCTGGTCGAAAAAAAAAACACGGCAGCAAAAATTTTTGAACTAATAGATCATTCAAATGTGAATAAAATCCTTTGCGTTTAATTACTGAGTCAAAGTAAAAAGAAAACTTCCGTTGAGCCGGTTTATGTTTGCCTCACCAGTCGGTTTGCGTCTATGAAAGCAGCGAGAGTATTAACGCGATAGCACAGGCCCTGGTCCATGATGTGGACGTAGCATCGCAGCTTTCCGCCGTGGTAAGCCTCGCTCATATCTCCGTGGTGGTCGTTCCAACAGGAGCGCTCCTGGGCCAGCTGGAGGAGAGGCTCATCCCGTGAGGAGATGAGGATCTCTGGAGGATGTAAAGAAGCATGAAGAAAGGCAGAAAGAGCAGTTTTGGTGATTAGAAGAGAGCAGAAAAAAGAAAAAAAAGTGTTGTTTGGAATTTGTCCTTTAGCGGTGTCACGTCATTTTGAGTCGGATTTCATTTCAGGAAAAAACGAACCCACACGAATATTCTAAGAGTTAGTCAATAATGTGACGATGGGGTATTGGAATCACATCCAAGGTAAAATATTATCGAGGATGAGTCTTTTGGTTTATATGGAACTTCATTATCGTTCATAGTCATTTCTACTGAAATCACAAAAGAAACATTACCTTACTCAAATAAAATCTGAGTAAAGTAATGTTTTCTTGTAACATTCATCTTTATGTGGAACTTGGCTTTCAGTTTAGGGATTTTACCGAGGCTCAGTCTAAACAATGTAACAACCATACAGATCAAAAAACAAACTTCGTACCAAAACATGGTTTATCGTCAACAAGCTTCGTTCTTCCAACAAAAAAAATAATCTACCAAAAACAAATTTTGCAATGTTTGAAAAGTGCTCTGATATGTTGCTGGCCAGTGTTTCTAAATCCTGTTTTCCTTCAGATTCTGATGTATAATGTTGTGTTGTGTTGCGCTGTGCGAACACCAACCAGGGTTTGTGGAGCCATCATTCTTCATCTGGCTTTGATCCTCCACATCGTCTTTCATTTTCTGACTGTTGAATGTTTTGGAAAACTGCTTGCGCACCAAATATGGGACCAATTCGCCGCGGATTGAGGAAATGGACCTGGGATATGGGAAGAGTAAAGATTAAACAGGATCTCAACATGTTGCAGATGTTCAATCTTCGATTTAGTCCTTAAGCTAATGGAGTGTTAACTTCACAAACTAATTGAGGCCATGTACCCAAAACCCAAAGTAATAAAAGAGGGATTCTACTACATCAAGATTATATCATATAATCTAACCACATCCGGTTGACTTGGAAGCTGAGCAGCTACCCAGGCAGCACAAGTTTATAAGACAACCAAACACAAGGCAGGACAATGAGATGAGATGAAACGATGAGACAAGAGGAGACGGCGAGGAAAGACAAAAACAAGAAGATAAGATGACGAGAAAAGAAAACGACAAGATGCTGAGGAAATAACGGTCGTGCAAAGTGGTTAGAGAAGAAAACCTTAAGACAAAATAAAACAATGAGATGAAAAGAATAAAGAAAGAATGTAGCAATTAATAAAAATGACAATATGCGATTCAAATAATAGACATAAAGAAGTTTTCTTGACTGGCATCTTGTAAATATGCGGGAAATAGAATTTGTATCTTAGGTCCTCTTGAAAATCCTAGCAGGTAAACCTGAAATATTTTTTTTCAAAAGTTTTTCTTCTGTAAAACATGAGGTAATATAAGTTTCCCCCTGCCTCGCACTGTGCTTTGCTCCGTGTTCCTGCTCGCCATTACCACCACTGCACGCCCCAACACCAACTCCCCACCCCACACTTGCCCTCTTCTTACTTTCTTTTAAAGGGAGATTAGAATTTCCATGTGAATGACAGGAGAAAAACAACAGTTACTCTGTCTATTTCGTTCCTTGAGCAAGAGACGGAGAAAGACCGCAGAGGAGAAAGGAAGAGAAGCAGAGAGGAGTCCTGAAAGGAAAGTCCAAGAAAAGAGCTGAAGAAAGAAATGAGTCATCTAACAAGAGAGATGATACACAGCGGAGGAGAGAGGGCAATGGCCCATGCAGTGATGTAAGATTCATTTCTACGTCTCGATTGCACGTTGCCATATTGAAGGGTGCTTTCACAAAATGTACTAAGAAGATAAGTCAGGAGGTTGACTTTGGTTGGCTTTGAATTTGATGATGTCTTAAATGAGTTCAGTGAGGACACACTTTCATGAAGAATTCAAATTAATGGGTAAAACTGAACTGGCACTATGTAATTTGGAGCCTGGCAAAGTGGCAAACACTTACTGGTGACAATTTCTTGCAAAACACTTTCAGAGGACACGTGTCATGGCTGCCATGCTTGAGAAATCAGACATTTGCAGGGTGCATGCGGACCTTTTCTCAGTGTAATCAAGCATACATAATACTTTAGTGAGGTGATTCTCAGTAGACCACTTCAAAAAAACATGCATTCGAGACTGACCGACTGGAATCTCTCAGTGACTGTGAATACGAGTGCGTGTGACGGTGTGTTTGCCCTATGACCTGTTCAGGGTGTACCCTGCCCTCAACCTAGTCAGATGGGACCCCCTAAAGAGTCTCATAAAGTGGTAGAGAAGATGGCTAAATGGAGGGATGTACTGTATGTGCCTACATTAGATGTAGAGCCCATTTGAATCTACTCATACTTTAGCCTCAGATTTTCCACGAATAAAATAGAAAACGTATATTTGAACACACCCAATGGGGCTTGTGCCAGGAACTTCAAATCATTAAATGAAAGCTGCACGGTTTCACTTCATGTCCAAGTATTACGGGAAAGTTTGCTTCACGCAAATATCAGAATGAGCATTAAGCGCCTCCAAACCAATTCACTTATACTCAAGTAAAGAGCCATGATTGTCTATTTGAACTGTGATTCAAGCCAAATAATGAGGCACATCTCTGCCGTTGTTATGGTTCAGCTGTCAATATTTCTCAGCTGAAATGACCTGAGTGAGAAGAACAAATACCTGCTTATATCACACACTCCCTTCATCCCTGGATTAAGGACTGCGGGCGACTACAGAACACTCCCTGTCCCCACGTTACACTTCAGAGGCTAAAGGCCTTACAGGCTGCCTGAGTGGCACATAATAAAACAAATTAACACCTCTCTAGAATACCAGTTACTATGTTTTAACACTTGCAGTACATTAAGCAGTGAATGAGTGTCTGCGTCAAAGTGAGTGTGGGGCCGTACGCATGTACTTTAAGGCTGTTGGTTAATGCTACACACACGCAGGCAGTCAGTGTGAAATTCAAATTTTTTTTTAAAAAAGGGCGGAATGTCAAATATCGCATAAAAAAAAAAACTTACTTGTTCTCCGTTAGAAAGTCGACCACTGCTTTTTTCAGACAGTAGAGGTGAGCATCCACCAGGCCGGTTTTGATGTGCATCCTGGGATGTCTGCAGGTAGAGGAGGCAAACGAACAAACACACAGAAACAACAAAGCCAGAAGCTTAGCTACATCCAGTTATACAGTCAGCCAAAAAAAAAAAAAAACGCTGAAAACTGCACAATTCGTCTCACAGCAAACACGTGATCAGCTGAAAAATCAGACTATATCTGCGACCTTTATGATGTACCACCTTCATGACTTACAAAATGAAGAAACTGCATAACTGGGAAACTATAACAGTTATGTTAAGGGTGTATATATTCAAACTATACTTTATGTTGGATTTATAAGCTAAATGGTATGAAATAATTTGATACAACTGATGTTTTATTGCAGTTTTTAGCTGTTACAGTATAAAATGAGACTCTTACAAATAGTAATCAAACATAGTGAGTCTATTTGTTAAAATATTTAGTTAAGTCAAAGCAAACCTCTCCAGAGACTTCAACTTTCTGTGGTGGCTCGGAAACATTAATGCACCGCAGTGAAAGGTGACATAATTTGGTTTAAAACTGTTTTTTTATTTTTATGGTAAACTTTCTACAGATCAGCCACTGCAGAGTCTGATCAAGTCAAATGCTGCAGGTTTGTTACAGATCAGGGTCTAAATACAAACATCATGCACACATCACTTTCAATAGTTTAACAAGGACTGCTCCAAGAGGGTGTGGGGGAGGTGGGGCAATCAGTGTTTCTTTTCAACACCTGCTGCTTTGACGCTTTCTGCTTGTTTCCTATTTGCTAAGAGTACTTAATTTACCTGCTCCCTGCATAGAAAAGCCTTTAACATGAGATGAAACAACCAAGAGCAGCCATATGCGTCCATAAAAGCCAGAGAATAGTTAGATCTGTCTATTGTCCCCACTCAGTTACCATAGATGTCCCCCCACAAAGCCGCTACCAGTCGGACAGGTTTATGTTGACCATATGGACAGATTGTCCCACCCATGGTTTCACTCATTCACACATTGATCCACATACGGAGACGAGGCGGCTCGAGCCCACATGTGACATTTATGAAGCGAGAGCCAAAGGAAACCATGTCATCCTTCAGGGTTCCATAAACAAATCCATCCGCACCCGGCCACCTTCTCTGCCTGCCTATCCTCCTATTACGCCAAGCTTTCAACATTTGAAAACTGTGGGGTCCATTGTACCTTAAAAGAGCTACTCTTCACCACCACTTTCATGGTCAAGACCATTTTATACATATCGCATACACCTTCCACTATTTCTCAAAGTGTTTTAGATTTTTCTATCTGTACAAGTGAAGTCTGTACCTCACTATCCGTAAAACAACCACGTAACTTTGAGAAAATGAAAAGCAGACATGATGTTCACAGTGGCGCTCATATCACCTTCATTATTCATCAGCAGAAAGGAATAAAAAGCTGTGGTAATTATGGGAACTCTTTATGAAAGTAGGTGCAAAATATTCACAAAAACAATGATATAGCCTCACCAAGGTTTTTTTTTTGGTGCGAAATTCAGTTACATTTGTTCCTTAAACTTCTAAAATATAAAACATAAAAAAACAGCAAATGTAATCTTAAAACTCCTGAATTGCAGTTAAGGAGATAGCATATTAATTGGCTTTTTTTTTTTTTTTTTTTAAAGTTAATGCTCCTCAGACTGTTTCAGTTAATATTAGTATCAGTGAGTATCTTTAGTTAGGCAGTTTTTGAAAAAATCCTATCGAACTTTATTAACTTAATCACTTTTGATGATATAAGAGTTAGGCTTTCAGACTTGTTTGTTGTCCTAGAAACGAGTACATTTGTTTTCTTTACAGAGATTAAATAATCTTTAGGCTAGACAATTGTAAAGGTAATTCTTGTGTGAAAGAAATACAATTCAAATGAGTAAAAACAAAGTAAGAAATCATGGAAACATGTTTATTGGAGTCAATTTTAATCACATGTGCCAATTAAATAGTATTTGTTAGATTACATTACAAAAATATAGTTTCTAATTGCGGCTCAGATATTTATTTCGCACATGGTGGGCATGCACAGCCCATCTCAAAGATGCTACAAAAACACACGGCTATTATCACATTACTGAAAATAATTAATTGTATCCTCAATATTGTTTAAATGGCTCTGCTGTTAATGCAGTTGATTGTGCTACAAGTATATACTAAATCCTCAAGTTATGAATGTTTTTAGGTTGTTTTTTTTTTTAAATGAATAACATTTAAAATCTTGATATTTGCTTTTGTACACATGGCAAATATTGAAGTTTGAAAACATTTAGAGAAACATTCATGAGATAAATTGCATGATAAGTAGATTAAAAACTATATTTAATACTTCCGGTCTCCTCTTCATCCAAAAACACCTATTTTCCAGTATGTACTTCCTCCTATACACTGCAGGCTTTCAGTATAACTGCGACGACTGCTTGGTCACACATATTTTACAACCAGATGCTGAAAGCCATAAATCAAACTCGGTGTGTGCGTTCGCCTAGTGCCGAGCCATTTTATTCAAAAGCATTAAAACACATGTTCGAGCACATACAGACATGCTCTGTGGGTGTTTGTCTAATGTATTTATTCACACAACAGCTCCCAGGTGTACGCCTCTGTGTGTAGTATCGTGGGCGTCCAACAAAATTTATGGGAACACCCAGCATGTGACATCACTGTTTGGCACCTGCAGCTGGGCAGAGCCTTGGTGTGTCGGTGTGCATTACACAATTATGTGCATAATAGTCACAAATATGAAACTGTTTGCAAAACTAAATGAATAGAATGAATCTGTCAGTGTTTCTATTATCGACACATGGTGATTCATACCTCTTCTTTCTTTCCACCTCATCCTTTCCACATGTGTGGCAGGATCAAACTACGACAAGCATCTCGAACTTCTCAGACACGGCAAAACATCTTGCCTTTCTCAACAGCAGCATCATGTGACTTCTGGTTGCTGCGAGTGCTGTAGAGCTCGAAGTCAAAGGGAGCAGGAATTTAGTACCTCTGCAGGCAAGGATGACTCAACCTTTGGATTAATGACTCGACTACGAAAGTACTACTAAAGTCCTCAGTGGGAGAGAGGAGACACATCTCTCAAGCACTCACAGACACACATGGTCTCATGTCTCATTGAGTTAAAACTAAGAACCCCAACAGTAGAAGATGAGTCAGATGCAGCAGAGTGGCCGTTAATGCCCTCATTAGTCTGGTTTTCACTACAGAGCCTGCAGGATGGAAGGGCTGACAATTTACCAAAGGCATTCAACTACTGAATTCCAAACAAAAAATTGTGCAAGTCTTTGTCCACACATACTCAGATCTGCGTTTCAAGTATAAACATGGAATGCTGTATTTCCCGCACTTTAGAGCGCACCTGAATATAAGCTGCACTCGCAAAATTTAAAAAGAAAAAAAAAAAAAATACATATATGATCCGCACTGGACTATAAGCCGCTGGTGCACAGCACTGTGTGTGTGTGTGTGTATGTGCCAGATGGGCATACAGACAGAGAGACATACATACACACACACAGAGCAGCTATACGTACCATTCACGGCCGACCACGAAGAGCAATACCACATAACATAATCCCTGTCCATTATGAATTATGAATTATATTCATTATGAATACTCCCACTCCTTCCTATAACAGAAAATCAATCCAAATCCACCACTATGGATTTATGCTAAGCAAGCGATCAATGCTTGATTGGTGGGAAAAAATACACTCTAAAGAGGATGAAACCATCCGCATAAGCAGACATAATTCCATATACAGTATGACAACAGAAACTATTAAAAAAAATATCCCAGAAACAAAAAAGGTGATATCTGAATAAATGTAGAAAACATTCAACTAACTTCTATGTGGTTCTGGTCTATGAGGTTTGATCAAATTGCTCAGCACTTTAATGCACATACATATGGTGGTAAATGTCGTGAGTCAGCATTTTGTGTATGCCTCTAATATGAGAACGCGTGCCGCATGTCTTTTTGTGACCGGATGAAATCCTGAATTAAAATTCTACCCACAGATTGTACAATCAGACTAGATTACAATAAAGCAATCTTCTGCCTTTATTGTTATTTACAAGAAGTTTGAACTACCACAGCAATATGTTAAAAGTCATTGCAGTTCATATATGCGTCTCAAATCTAGATTTCAACAGCTTCTATGCAAAGTCAATAAGGTTTTTTGAAAAGTCCAAACAACCAGAAGCATTTCAGCAGGTCTATACTTAAAAGATTCTGACAGGTGGAGCTGTAACGTATGAGGGGAAGCTCAGCTTGACTCCATTCACAGCATTTAATCAGTTTCCAGGTAAATCAATATCATATGTGCAAAAAGTTTCTGCACGTCAACCAAGTGGAAACCACAGAGACGTAACCTGAGAAATGTTAGACAGTGTTTAAGTTGATTCGGGTAGGTAATCTAATAGTTGGTTGCATGGAAGGACACAATGGGGTCGACAAAAATGGACAAAGAGGAAACTACACCACAGCCAATTTTGCACAAATGACTCAGGAAGCCACTTGATCAGAGACACTGTTTTATGCATTCTTGAAGCTTCAGGGACAAAAGTTAAATTAAACATAATACTTTTCCACATTGTAACAGTGGAGTGAAAAAGAAAGAGTCCTTGTTAATGGTGTGACAGCATAAAAATGCCCAAGCGTTGATGTTAAAGGTCATAAGGGGGGCGATTCACACACATTTTAAATCCATAAAGAGCATCCGAGGGGAAAGAGCCTGCAGAGCGTGGGGGCGTGTGAATTGGGAGTCGATGGTACTGATGCTCAAAACAGTCAGATCTTGTAAAGCGACCTACTGGTGGGTTACAGAAACCTGCAACTCGGGGACTTCTTTTATTACCGCCGAAGGCAATAAATACTGTGTGGATAGGTTTTTTTTTTTTTTTTTCGTCTTCTCCATGTCTGGTTTGTGTGAAATGCAAATGTATAAATGACCACAGGTGAGTTTCAAGTTGAAAGACTTCCACTGTGAGATACAGCTGCTTAGCTACGGACTGGATGTGTTTCCATGACACTTTGACAACGTGGGACTGTTTTCGCTCTATTAATGTCCTCTTCGAGGTTGTGTTATGTGCGCCTGTGACTACTTATGCTATTGAGAAAAAGACAAAAGTGTGTGTGTGTGTGTGTGTGTGTGTGTGTGTCTGTGAGTGTGTTTCAAGAGTTGCCTGTGCAGGGAATCATGCGAGCAGCTGCTCTGGCCCTCTCATTGGCCAGAATTTACAGTGGCTTTGGCTCCATGCAGTATTTACGAGCTCCCAAAACACCCACTCTCACACATGCATGCATTTCAGGACTCAGAAAACCTACCTAGAGTACTCTCCCCGTAACTGAAACCCTCCACACACCCAAGGCAAAACTTTTTACTCTAACAGATGCTGGCTGATTGCAAAACTGACAACTGGACAGGTTGAATAACACAAACAACAATAAATGGATATAACTCTTTAAATCTGTTGTGGTGATAGGTCTCACTTTAACTTTTCAAACTTGGATCAAACTTGAAATAAAGTCTCATTGTGGTTTAAAAAGATCAGGAGGGTGAAAAACAATATTGTGACAAATGAAGAAAATTAAATATTGTATTTAAACTGTTTAAGAAGATATTTCTAATATGGAAGGAAAACTTTTGAACACAGTTTCAAAGATTAAAAATTCTGGACTTGCTCACGTCATTTAATCAGCATGTAAACTGTATTCAGGACCATTTAAAAGACCTGAAACATTTAAACCCAGGGACTTTAGTAAAATGTGAATGAATCTGTTGTAAAGTATAAAACCGACCAAAATGACACATATTCCACCAAACAGAGCTCAGAAAATGATTTTAACTGAAAAAAAGGCATTTAAATATTGTTTAAATACAGATAAGGTTTCACATCCTTCATGATATGATTAATTTAGTTTCAATGTTTAACAATATTTTTTAATTTGCAAAAACAAAAACACAAAAACAGTATCTGTCACCCTATTTCTGACTTACTACAAACCTTTGGTATAATTTTGAAGAAGAACACGTCATCAGTTGCAGTAGTTTAAGTTTATCTTTCTATTTTTTATTAATTACCGGTAAATGCATTCATATGGTGCAGTGGTGCATGAACTGGGAGAATGAGATGCACCACAAGAAATGTTATATCTCATAATGCAACTTCCAGACGTTCACAACCTGTACTTACCTCGATATATACCAAATTATTTATTATGATTACATTCTAAAACTGTAAAGAATTTACTGTTCTTACTTTAGAAGAAAAACTAAACAAACATGGCCATTCGAATATCAAAGCCCTAAACATTCACAAAAACACATTGAAGATATTTGAGTTGCAATAAAACTGTCTTTACCACTTCATGGTGAAACGTTGGAATTTATGTGAAAATCACACTGGTTGAACCACGAGGGGGTGAGACACACAATCATGGTTAAACTGTTGTGTGCAACACTGCGAAAAATCAGACATATTTTACACCGCCAATATTTTATGTTTTTTTTTTTTTTTTTTTTTTTTCCCCT
>OMNM01013262.1:13176-24983 GCA_900302745.1 Parablennius parvicornis | reverse complement strand
ATTCACCCTCCTCCTGCTGGATCACCTAAGAGGATGGGAGAAAAAAAAAAAAGATGATGCACACTGCATTAATCATGAAAGTATCTTCAAAAACACTTTAAATGAGGCCGTATGTGGGACTACCTCTTGGGTGGGTGTAGAGAGTCTAAACGCCATAACAAGCTGCCAGTCTCTCCTTCAGCAGAGGGGGGAACTGCTCTGAGAACTGCTGCCAGTTCTCCTCCCCAACCTGCTCCTTAAAACCATGCAGGATCTTTGGAGAGAGGCAGAACAGACAAGAAGCTCACTCTTAAATCAATACAAGAAAATGCATTACAAACATGTCAAAAAGAAATCTCAGCTAAGAAGATATTTTAAAAATCCTGATAAACTGTGCATGTGCAAGGTTAAAAAGGAAGACGTGAAACTTAATATGTTGCTCCACCTATTGCTCCATTTATTGCTCCAATAAATTCATATTAATGATCAATGTCAAAGAATTTCCCTCTGGGACTCAAAGTATTTCTATAATAATGATCAATATCATTTTCACAATATTTTCAGGCAGCTAAGAGATAAAAGAGCAATAGAGCAAGTAGAAAATGATGTAGATGTTTATTAAAATGCTAAACGTCATTCCAACTTGTTGTTTTAGTTAGACATTTCTATCAAAAAATGAATGCAGAGATTTTCTAAGGCTTTGACTATCAGAGTCAAAGCCTTTGATTGCGCCTTCAAAGAGTACGGTAGTACATATAACTTATAAATTGCTAAACAAGATATACAGTTAAAATGTCTGATGATGCCGACCTGTGAAGGCTTCTGTGCGCACAGTTTAAACAAAGTGTATGATTGTCTATATACCCAACACGCTACTTCAGGGAACGAGCAGAGATTTATTAACAAATCTAACACTTCATCCAGCCTAATATAAGCTCATCCTAAGTTTGCCATTAAAATGAATATATCTAAAAATAAGCCTATCACAGTGAAAGCTTCATCATTCTCACAGATGACCCTGATGTTTTATCTCTACAGTCTGTCGTCCATCAGGAAAAGCAAATCTGACATAACATTTGCTGGCAAAGCATTTTCCTGATTTCCTGACTGCTCTTTATGTGATGAGGCGCTGCAGCAGTTTCTGCCTCACGTCTGTGCTGCTTGATATTAGAAATCTGAGATGGACACACTGTGCCAAGGTCTCTACACCTCACAGTGACTCACAGCAGAGAGCAGAGACTAATTTCCAACAGAATCCGCCCCGACAGACTCACTAATGGCAGGTGGACGCTCACCTTGTAGAACATTTCTCTCAGATCATCTTTAGGATTCACCCAGGAGGCCACGGCGTCGCAGAAGAAGATGAAGTCCTGAACAAACAAACAAAGCAGTGAATGGCCACGTCATACCTGCAGCTTTAGTTTCCAGCCAACGACACAGAAAACAGAGGCAGTGGCTGCGTGGTCTCACCTGCACCACACCTCCGGGGTTCACGCCGATCATCATGCAAATCCCCCGGAAGGCCGAGTCTTTCTCCTCATTGTCTCGGATGTTTCGCAGAGACGTACACCTGAAAGACCAAATCATTTGAACATAAGCTCCAGGTCAACTTGAACTCATCCAGTCTAATAAAAACACTAGATGTGGCAAAGCACATGAATCCAGGTCCAGCACACATAGCAAAAATTTATTTTTAAGGTTGTTTGAAACATGACTCCTTTTTATGGCATGAGACAACTACAATGACATGAGCTAACGTGACTATTGTTTGTAAAAAATATTTTCATCAGTTGGGATGCTGCTGATTAAATATTACTAACAAAACAAAACAAAATCTTCTCAATCAAAATTTTTCAGATCAACTCAGAGCTGATGCACCCGTAAAAACTAATTCATCTTGTATGTAAAGACAACCGATGATGTGAAAAGAAACCTGAGAAGGCTGCATGTGAATCTTGACTGCATGTGACATAGGACATGCAGATGGTGCATGCAGATGTCATAAAGTAAATTTCACCAGAAAGTCACAGAGAAGTCACTCACCAAGGTCGGATAAACTGAGGCAGCATGGGAGCAACCTCCTGAGGACACACGTAGCCCAGGCGACCGATGGTGATTGCTGAAGAAGATGAAGATGAGTAACGACTGCGGTTAGAGTGGAACTGACATTGCGGCTTCAGGTCAAATGCCGCATGTCTGTAGCTAATGTGAATCGTACACACTGCAGGGACTTCATTCAGATTTTTTTGGTCACAAGTGACTTAAATCCACTCCTGTATTGTGGCCGTGTGAAAGCTCCAATTCCAATTTTGTACGAGACCCAGACCTCGATCATATGTGGTACCAATTCGGATATTTTTCTAAATGCGACTGCCTCATCATTGACATGTGACTGACGTCACGGATAAGCACCGGAAGAAGCGGCTCTGACAAAATGTTAAAAGTTGTGCTTTCTACCTCATTCTCCTTTTTTTGCTCCTTATGTTGTCTAGATTTTGTCGGATCTACACGCTGACCTATGTTGCCAGATATGGCAAGGTATCCCCCAATTGTGGAGCCTAATTCTCTTACCTTTCCACTTTGTTTATTTTGGGCATTTATGACAATTTCTGTATTACACACATAATTGTTTTACAGTTTTAACATGATTCCTACACAGGCTGAGATTTTGGCTGGATTTTATCGAGGTGTGTGTGGGTTTTATGTTGTTTGGGCTGAAAACAGTGAGTCGCATCTGGCAACCTTGGTTGCTGACCAGTGTCACCATCCATGTTTACCTTAAACAGCTTGGTCCGCGTGACTTCAGACCGTCTCTAGGGCCAAAAAACGCCAGATCCAATAACGTTCACACATTGCGGTATAGCGGATAGCGGTCGCACTCAAAATGTAATGTTAAAGATCGCGCAAAAAAAATCGAATCCTTGCAAAAAAAATCGGAATTGAGCATCAAGACCTGCAGTGTGAACGAAGACTCGGTGATCTTAAAAAGCGAGTGTGAATGGACATGTGTTTACGTACCCGTGTTTTCTAACAGGGTCTTTGGGGTGTTGGGTCGATTGATGATCTCAACCAGCTGGTTCAGAACCATGGCGATGTACGGCTGCATCTCCACTCCTGTTGGATCAGAACAAGACGGTGACAAACGAGCTCCTCGCATTCAGCCGGCACAGGCACTTAAGTGTGACCACTACCACTGACCCATCTGCATGCAGATCTCTCCGATGGCCCAGGTCGCATTGTTGCAGACGGAGATGAACTCCGGGTTCAGATTAGTCCCGAGGATTGGCATGAATTCAGCTGAAGGACAAACACAAGACCAACAAAAGAGACGATGATTTGCCTGCCTCTGTGTGTGTGTCTGTGTGTGTGTGTGTGTGTGTAATACACAGAATACGATGAGATAATTACCAATACATGGCTTCACATGAGGAAAACAAGCCTTGGTCAAATCGCCCAGCAAGGCAAATGAGCTCTGCCTTACTTCAGGCATTGTGTCCTGAGACAAACAAAGACATGAACACAATGAAAAATCAACACCCATGCAAATAACTGAGTATAACCACCAAAAGTAACTCTGCTGTTTTTCTGACACATCTTATGTGATCAAATGGCAGCGAGCGCTAATCCCTATGAAAGTGAATACACTGTAGCTAGTTGGCACTAAAAGCCACCCTGCTGTGCGTCAACTGAGCTTTTCATAAAAACCAGCAGGAGCAGGAATTAGCAGAATTAAATATAGCTGTACCAGAATTGTGGAGAGACTATAAACGACCAAGGGGGGGCTTTCAGCACACACAATTATGATGACACTGAAGTGCATGCATTATTTCAGGAGCCTCGTTTAAATGCCAGATACTTAAAGGGAATGAAGAATGGGAGACTATATGGAGGCAGTTTGGTTTATCGGGTTTGCTTCCAGTAACTTTGCCTGTCTTATAGCAGTATCTGGCCTCTCATCTGAACATTGATGAACAATCGGAAAGCAAACTAATGCTCATTAAAAACTTGGCCTTGGTTTGCTTTCTGATAACATTAAGTGTAGTTCAAACTGAAGACTGAATGCAGCGACGTCTGCAATTGTAATGAGTTTCCCAGGAACCAAAATAGTTGTTAGGGCCAATAGAAATTTCTCCAGCTGCCGTTTTGACTTTTTATAAACAGAAAGAATTATTAATGGCTCTTCACTTCCAGCACTGCACTGTAATGAGTTGTGGTAAATAATAAAATGATAAATTTTTTTAGGGGTGAAGTTAAAATGTCCCGTGTGAACGAAAAGAGAACTAGATACACTATTTTGTTTAGATCCATACATTCCCAATGTGTACACAATCCATACACTCCCAATGTGTACACAATCTCAACAATCTCATCAATCTCATCAACAATTCTCACCTGCATGCACTGGAAGAGCAGGGTCATTATATTACTGCGGGCCACAAGTGTATCCACGTGGCCTCCGAGTCCTTCAGCCAAGCCGCTTAATAGGTCCAGAGCCACTATCATGAAGTCCTTGTCAGGAGCTTCATACTGGTCTGGCTGTTGACTGTACATCTGAGAAATACACACACACACACACACACACACACACACACACACACACACACATCAAGCATCATTTACGCAATTCAACATGTTGGTGCTCCAAAGCCTGCATGAGTGTGAAGACGAGCGTTTGGCTCACCATGGCCTGAGCCAGTGTCTTCTGCACTAGAGTGACGCAGCGCTGGTAGACGGGCTCACAGTAGGGCAGAAAGCCGCTCTGCAGGGCTGTAGCAACTGACGACAGACACTCAAGCAAAGGGAAGAGATCTTTGTCCTCATCCTTCAACTCGTTCCACTTGGCTATCAGCGGGGGCATGAGCTTCTGAATGTACTCCTGCACACACAAGTGACAGTCGAACCCTTATTGCTGCACAGCAGTTAAACATTTCACAACATAAGACCGAGCTGTGTGAGGCAGTGTGTGATTTCTGGGCTCACGGGCTGATTGAGATGATGTCCCACAGAGTCCGCCAGCGTTCCTATAGCGTCATAGAGAATGAGCAGGTTCTTGTGTTGATACTTCCCGAAGGCAAAAACCAGGGTGTCCAGGATGAAGCTCAAATAAGGCACCAGCTCCGTACACGCCTCTTCCTCCAGCGTGGCAAACGCGCTGTATAAAAAACACTAGGTGTGAGGGCGTAGCAGGAGGAAGGAGTGAGGAGGTCGTGGGGAGAAACCAGCAGACGTACCTGCAAGCGGCCTCCTGCACCCTTTTGTTGCCATCCAGGATGCGTTTCAGCAGCTCAGTCATGAGCGGTTTGAGATGAGCGTCGGGGGGCTGGCTGACCACCCAGTGGGCATAGCGACTGAGGGTCCAGCAGGCGATTGAGCGGACCAAAGCTTTCTTGTCGCACAGACACTGGATGAGGTGGGGGATGAGCTCAGGCAAGTAAGGTACCATACCCTGCATACAGCCTGGGGAGATGAAAGATTTGAACTAATTTTCCACGTTGAATAGCGCCATTTTAGAATGAATAATTATTTATCATTATTATTTTTTAATAAATTAATAGTTCTGCTATACATTATATACAGTTGATATAGTCAACATTCACGTAAAGATAATAAACAGGGGTGTGGTGGTTGGGTTGGTAAAGGAGAATCTCCTGTATGATAAATGCAGTAGTGTGTTGTAAAGTAGTATGTTGGCTGTAAGTTTTCTTAAATTTTGTTTACCCCAGCAGCCGTAAAGATTCTTCATTCATTATGCAAAGTTAAAAAAAAATGTGCATTCATTGAGTTATCTTGAGTCTCACCCTCAGCTATTGCCCCCAGAACTAAGATGCCAGACTCTTTAATGACCCAGTCAGGATGAAAAAGCAGCCCCTTGAGAAGGGGCAGAAGGTGGGGCAATAACTCCTCACGAAACACGTTGGCGAGAACATCAAGAGCAGCCGCTGAGCACTTCCCTGAAGAGGAGGAAAATGACAAAAGATCAAAGTGCATAAAGTTTACAAGTTTATAAAAGAGACAAATACAAAATGTCAAAAATCCAAGCATGTTTAATAACTTGGCTAAAACACAGCCTACTGAATGTATTTTACAGCAAAGACGTGCTACTGCCTGGCGATCCGTTCAGATAACAAAAAATAAATAAGTATAAGAATTGATGCTTCAAATTTTTGGTATTTAAATTGACGGGAACTTCAAAACAATTCTCAAAACGTAAAGTCTATCGGCCAACAATCACAAATAAGATGTCAAATCTCTCCAGTGTCTAGTCAGCATCAAACTTCCCATTTCTGCTCAGTATTTCACCAGAATGAGTCGTTACGTTTACTTTTCCGATAAATCTTAACTTGTAAAATAAAAGTGTGCAACATACGAAGGTTCCAGTCAGACAGCGTATCGTCATCATCATCCTCGTCTTCATCGATGTCCTCCCCCTCCTCGCCCTCCCCGCCCTCGTGCTGCAGAGTGACAGTGCGAGACTTGTGGAAACGAGGTTTGATGTCTTGTTCGCTGTCTGGAATGGTCTCGTCTTCTTCGACATCGCCCTGAGGGTCGCAGAGACGAGAATGAGCATGAGACAGAAACACAAAGAGGACATTTGATTTGTCTGGAGCCAGCGAACCTTTAGAAGTATAATGTCTATCTCAGAGTACTTCATCCCATTCACCAAGATGGGGATCAGTCTGCAAGAAGTCACGGATAAACACGTTATTACTGCAAAACAAAAAATCAACACGTCATCATTCCCATCCACATCGAGCACTTACTGGACCAAGTGGCCAGAAAGAGCTTCTTTACAGATGGGCTGTTCAGCCAGAGTGAGCCAGAACTCGCAGGCTTCCAGAGCCACGTTCTCGTCTGGGTCCTGCGTCCGCTGCAGCATATACTGAAGAGACACAACAACGTGGGATTATGAGGAGGACAAACAGAAAGCAGTGGTGTGTTTAAAAAGAGATCCCAGTGCCGCTCTCACCTGAATGATGCTGTGCATGTGTGGGATGAGACGGTCAATACGGACTTCCAGCAACATGACGAGAGCTCTGCACACGTTCTTCCGCACTTCACTGTCCTCATCACCAGCCAGGGCAAACAAGCTCTGGAGAGAAGACAGACACAAAGAGACTTAGATAACATGAAGTCTTTTGATGAAAATGAAGGGGGAAAGGCGGAATTGAAACGTGAAGTTAGACAATATATTGGACTCAATAAGTTTAACCGTTTTCAAATGTAGTATTTCTTCAAGTGGTCAAAGCTTCGGAAAAACAAGCTAAAAATTTCCCCGACAGTTGGTCTGCAAGGTTTGTTCAAAACAGTCTGATCACAGCCTCCGAAAACACATGACTTAATTCCCTCTCCATGCAGACTCTGCAGCATTAGGTCTTTACCATCAAGCTAAATTCAGCTTGGTGTTGCACTGACCTGCTACACAGGGGGGGACACTGTGAATGTGAGTGTTTATGAGATGATTTCTCCAAATTCTTCCTATAATCTGTGACAATCTGCTGTGATTAATTACTGTGAAGCAAATGCGCAACGCAAGTGATCAATTAATCAAACACTGCGGTGACCTGGATGATTAAAAGTGGAGCTTGTGTGATGGTGTGGCTGTAGACTTAGTAAGACTAATGGAGTATTCCCTGCAAATGTAATTGTTTTTTTTGTTTTATCAGAGGTTAGCTGAGGTGCTCTCATTCTCAGGCAAGGCTGGGCGCCTCTACTACAAACTACTGAGTGCAGTCGTGCTGAATAAAATTTCCTGCTCTGGCAATGTGCCCGCTTGCACATCGTAAGGTTTCCTCCAAAAATGAATCAATGCATCTTGACAGTATTATGTATGGTGTTGTGAGTATGGTGTCCAAGCTGATCTGGAAAAACCTCTTGCTCATCAAGATTCCTTAAAGCAACATAAATGACTCTTGAGACAGTTACATGAGATGTCAATTTTTCCTTTTTTATCGAATAACTTTAGCATAAGGAACCATTTTGGTATAAGGTGGTACAGTGGTTTGTAGCTTACAGCAAGAACAGCCTGAAGGGGCCTTTTTTTCATGTGAGTTGATTTTTGTCAGGTACTCTAGTTTCTTCCCTCAATATAAAAACATGCACTTGGTTTTAACCATTGTCTCTACATTGCCTTCTAGTGTGCGTGTGAGTCTGTGTTAGAGACTTGTGATGGACTGACATCCTGTGCACTTTGACTTTGCCTCCAGACACCCTGAACTGAATAAAGCTGTATGGCAGTACAGCATATGATTCCAGGTGCAAATACAGGCTTCCACTAAGTACTACTATGGTAGGAGAAAAAAAAAGAAAAGAGCTAAATACAGTTTACATCAGAATTGTGTGACAGCTCTGTTTTCAAGCAGTCAAATCGTAAGAAATACAAAAAGAACCACGTGAATGGAGTTAAACACAATGCATGACTTGGTATTATTTTCATACTGTGACAAACATTTCTTAGATATCTGAAGCCCCACAGAGAAGAAATGTAAAATGTCTCACCTCAATGAAGGTGTCAATGTTATCCATCAGAGCCTGAGCTCGGCCAATGATGAACTGGTTCACACACGCTATAGCATGAGATCTAACGATAAGCAAAACCCAAGTGAGAAAAAGAGAAACTGATAATTAAGACAAACGCAGAGACGCAACTAGTGATTAACTGACCTGATCTTGGGGCTGCAGTGTTTAAAAAACTGGAGGAATTTGGGGATCATGATGTTGAGGGGTCGGTTGAGAGCATCACTATCCAACAGTTCAGAAGAATCCTCACAGATTTTCTGCAGTGCTCCAAAAGAACCCTGGAATTTCGAAAAACAATGAGAAGGGAAACCAAGAAAAGAAGATATTACTTACATCGTTATAGCATCATAACAAAACGGGGACTCGTGTGTATAGAGGTTTAAAGCCCGACCTCGCAGGTGTTGTAGTCCTCCGAGTTGAGCAGGTTACAGAGCTGAGGCAACAGCTCAGGCCAGGTCTGCAGCTCCCCTTTAGATGCTATGGTAGTGATCAGAATGCCTTTGCAAAAACAAAGAGGTCAGATGTTACTAATACATTAGGTCTTAAAGTAACACCTTAACTTATTCTACCATTGAAACATCTTGAAAATACAGCACTCGCTCCCACACAACCACATTACCTGCAAAATATGCAGCCACCTACATAAAAGTCTGACTCACGCTGGCTATAAAATACAGCTAACTCTTCCCTTTTCTTTTTCCATCTTCCCTCTCTCACTCAAACACCCACCGATCGTGGCTCTGATAAGCGGTGACGGGTCTCCGATGTTGTTGAGGCATTCTCGTTTGATGAAGTCAGCCACGTTGGGGGGGAAGTTCTGGTAGTGAGCCTTTACATTGTTCTTCAGAATCAGCCCGCTCAGAGAACGAGTGGGTTCGTCTATAGAAGGAAGGCACCATGAGAATCAAGGACAAAGAAGGAGATCCAATACAAAGATTTTTCAAGGACAAGCAATGTTATTAAGGGAAATAAGCATCTTCTATTACTGGTGTAACATACCTTCAGATTTGAGGCTCGTGAGAACAAAGATAAGATAGTTGTTGAAATCTGGAAACTGGTTAAGTTGCTCCAATTTCTACAGCATCTGTTAAGGGAGTTCAACCAACCGCAAATACAGTCACAAACCTTCACGCACACACATCTTGATCCTGTGACTCGTTCAGAGAGTGGATTTTCTGCACTGCACTTTCGTAGATGCAAGCTGCATATAACACTTCCAGTTTCTCCCACGGAGGAGGTAACATCTCACACCTTTCTGTGTCACCCTCATGCACAGCCAGATGTAAGGATACTTCTTGAACAGCTCTCTGTGTTGCAGTGTCTGGGGACTGGGAGTCCTTGAGAAGCTGAAGCACTTGCTGCAGACCCTGTTCATCTGGCTGCCACTCCATCCTGCAGGAGAACACAGTGTGAGGAGCTTCACCTACAATCTCATCACCCAGTACACCTCAAAATCATAAAACAAAAGAAAAGACAATAACATCACATGTGACTCTGGACTTCTACATTCAAAGTAAATATTGTGCTAATTAACTGCAACCCAAAGTAACAGCGCCGTGGAAGAATGGACACTAATCGCAGTTTTGTTTTTGTGGCGTAAATCCTTTAAGTACAGAGCGGTGACAAAGCACAGTGCAGTTGCATTAGCAAAGTCTCCACAAAAACAATCATCTGCGCCGGGAGAAGTGTTTTTACCGAGAGGCCCAGACGACATAGCCGCAAACGTCTGGCTCTCCGGCTAACAAGCTAGCTCGGCGTCGCTGCATTTCAATGCGCATTGTCTCCACAACCTGCAAAACGTAACCCCGCAGCAAATATTCATCCACCACACCGAGTATTTAAGCCCGCATTTAGAACCAACGAGGACGGCTTCGGTTAATAGGAACAACAGACCAAACCCGGCTGGCAGCGCTAGTTAGCATCAGATTGAAAGTGCCGCGAAAGCTTTTTTTTTTTACCTGCTCGCTCCGGTGTTCTGGATCTAAATCTCTACAGGCGACCGTGCAGCCACGCTGCAACAATTCACATTAAACAGGCTGACTGCGAGCCGATCAGCTGAAAACACACTCTAGCTCTAAGCAGATCCCTGCCGTTGCTATGCTAGCTGGTCTGTGACAGAGATTGCATGCATTGCGATCAAGCCGGGTGATCGGTCTGATCCCGATCGGCTTCCGTAGTGTGGACTCACTGACGAGACGGCGTGAGGAGAACCTTAACAACAGAATGTGACTTGATCAAATTAACACTATTGTTCAGCGTTAACTTTCAGTTTTTTCACATTATTCAAGTTTCCTGTTTAACTTAAAACAGTGATATTCATCCTGGTGAATGTTTGAGACGTAGAACATCTGTTTGTTTGACTGTAAATTTAATAATGCTTTTTAGGTAGACTTGCATAGCTTGCTTTGCAAATTTGACAAAGTACATGTTTTATTTTCTAATGCTGTTAAAAGAATCCAATAAAGATTTCGTGTTAACACAATTTTAATTGCTGGGAAAGTGTGTGTGTTTTGTGTGCGCGCGTGTGTGTGTGCTTTACAAATAATTAATTTGAAAGAAAGAATAACTTTGAAGCAAGAAATGAAGAATCTTTATCTCCAGATTTTTAAGGATTTTACAGTCTTTCCCACAATTAATTACAACATTATTAATATATATAGAGAACTACCACTATTTTTCATCTTTGAATGTATGGAGAAAAAGAATGACGTTACTAGTAAAGGCCTTAAGGGCTTGGCTTCTTTTTCCTTCACTTAATGTTGTATCTATTTATTTATTCTTCATTTTCTTTTTTAGTTTTACTATATAGATATATTATCTTGTATTTCGTGATGCTTGTCTATAGCCTAAAAGAACATATAAAAATAACTGCCATATTTTTTAAATTGCATTTTTAAAATTAAAAAATAGTAAACATTTTTTTAATTTTGTGTTTGCACTAATGAGAACATTAACAATCAGAGTTGTAGTTCATAAGTGACAAAAAGGTGGACAGTCCTGATAGTTTGAAGAGGGAGATAAAACTGCCCCTGTACAGTCTTTTAACTTTGGGGTCACTTTATTTTGACCTTGTGTGGGATTTGGATTAGAAAAAGTACAAATTTTTGCACGGCACCAAATTGTGCAAAGAGTTGCAATACTATTTTATTTAAACCTGAACAAAAATAGTGAAATGAACAAAAAAACATATCCTTGAATTTTTGCAGCGTTTAATATGCATGTTTCACATATTCACTCTGAAAGTAAATCTTTGGCAATAAAGCTACATTTTTGTTTTATTGACATAAAATAAGAATGTAAATTACATTCAG